>CM058042.1:51054267-51114009 GCA_030169165.1 Centaurea solstitialis | reverse complement strand
GGGTTGTCACAAATACCGTATCGTCAGTTCACTAATGAAGGCTTTCATGTGCTCACGACCGTTCAGACTCTTCTTGATAGTTGTAATGGTGTTTGGCCGGACGTCTGGGTCAACCTAAACCCTAATGCGTTTTCTATTCCCCCTCCAAATGTTTCGGATACTGTTGATACTTTACGTTGGAGGGGTAGGGGGTAATGGGGTTGATTTTTCTATAAGGGAAGCTTCGCGGTCTTTGTCGGGAGTGTCTACACGTTTACCTTGGACTAAATTTGTGTGGTTCAAAGGTCATATACCGAAGCTGAGTTTTTGTCTGTGGACGGCTTGTTATCAGCGGCTACCTACTCAAGATCGTTTAGCCTCTTGGTTGCCAGCGGCTTCTGCTTTATTATGTCCACTTTGTGGTATATGTGCTGATTCTCATGATCATCTTTTCTTCCAGTGTTCCTATTCTCTTGAGATTTGGAGAAAGTTGAAGACAGTAGTTAAGCTGCATGGTTTTCCGGAAGCATGGTCTATTATTATGGAGTATCTTAATAATAATCGGGGACCTCGTTTATTGTCTCACAGGCTGGCGTTGTCAGGTGCTGTTTACTTTATTTGGCGAGAATGGAACAGAAGACTATTCCAGAACCTTAAGCAGCCTTCGATTGTGGTTTTTAAGCAGATTCGGGACCTTATTGGTGCTAGAGAGGCGTCGTGGAAGATGGGGAAACTTCGATCATGATGGATTTTTGTACTAGTTTAGTTTTGTGTTTGTGTTTTGGTTTTTGTAGGTGGTGTTTTCTTTGTTTGGTTTTGTTCCTTTTTGGATGGTTGTTTGCGATTCTTGTGTTGGTTTGCCATAGGGCCTGTCTATGGCTTTGACTGCTTGCTTGGGTGTTAGTGCCCGTTGTCTTTTTCTTTTTATAATATTGCCGGGTTTAGTCCCTTAAAAAAAACATACACATAACCATTCCACAATATGGTTCATTTGCGTAATCCATTTGCGGTGAACTTGTATTGGGGGTGGAAACATACAATACCATAATGATCAGGTGCAATATGATGAATCCACATGCAAAAGTGTCATCGTCTTTAGAGAAAAGCTTAATTACGAAGATTTTCTTGAGTTGGTTTATAGGCATGTCATGGTCTCAAAAGAACAGTAGACGTTGAAATTGTACTTATGTTATCAATTTCAAGGGTTTTCAGATACATCTCTAATTCAGGGGGATGAAAGCTTAGATTCGTTATACTACTTCTCCAAGCTCCAAGAAAATTATTGGGGTAATATTATAGTGAAGATGGAGCATATGATGCCACCACCGCAACATGTTGGGTTTGTCGAGATGCTCCAAAATCTCACTGTACCAGAAGCATCTACTGCCCCTTTAGGTATTTATCAACAGGGTTCGATACAATATCGACAACTTGATGTGACGGGTGCATCGACCTCTAATTTGCCTATTGATGAATCTGGCCCTGAAGAAGAAGAAGCGTTGGACGGATCCAAAGAATATGGCTCTGAAGAAAGTGAAGCGACGAGAGATGAATTCTATGATAGCGAGGAGGGTGAAGGTTCTGATGACTTTGGTCAATGGGACACACATCCAGACATGGAGGCTGATGATGCAGGCCCCGTATTTGATGACGAGGAGGATGGAATGGATTTTTGGAGTGCATGGGCATCAAATGTGATTCGGGCTGGTATATATTTCTCCAGCAAAGAAGAGCTGATACAAGCGATTAGGGGATGGCATATATCACAACATAGGGAGCTTGTAGTTCTTGAAAGCAAACCGGCATTATGGAGAGCGGTTTGCTACACTCAAAACCCGAGAAACAACACTGAATACCCTACACCCGGTGTACCATGTAACTGGCAAGTTCGTGCAACAAAAAAAAAGCAATGTTTGTGGCAAATCAGAACCTGGGTGCCTGCTCACATTTGTTATGGGACAGTTATTGCTAACAACAACCGAAGTTTGAAGTCATCGGTGATAGCCACTCATATCCTACACTCGATCCGTGCAAATATTGCCTACCTAGTTAAACAGATCCAAGCAGATGTTAAAAACAACATGCATGTTGATATATCATACATCAAGGCATGGCGGGTGGTGCAGTAATTATCATACATAAAAAGCGTTACAAGTTTTAACCTCTAATGCCTAGCCACTATCTTACCACATATACAGGCAAGCGTACCTGATCGTGAGTAATATAGTGTAGGAAAGTCCAGGTATCGTATCTACCACTGGGAACGGTCAAGTTATCGTAGATTAAAGTCTGGATCAGTTTAATTAACCTAAAGCTTTGGGGGGTTTTTTATGAAAAAGGTTTTAATAACTAAAAAGACACCAAATTAACTACGAACTAAGAAAACAATTAAAAGACTGATTAAAGACTATATGAAGAAAAAACAGTAGTACTTATCATGGTATAGTGAATCCCCAAGTGAATGATTTAAATAGGCCAAAGGTTTGGTTGTTTTGACTATTGTAGGAATTTAAGTCTAAAACACCCTAACATGTGATGACTATGGTTATTGATTAGGACACGGTCCTCCTAATCCCAATACTAAATCGTTTGGTCCACAATCTAGTGTCGCTTTACCAGTCCTAATTCATATTGCATGGCTTTTCTACTATCTGGTCACTCTTGGTCCAAGTAACCCCTTAACACAACTCTCTTGGTCCAAGGTCAGGCTAAGGTAGGTTGTTTATCCTCTCGGAGTCTATCTGTTTTGGTCCAACAAATACACCCAACCAAATGAATTCAAATCACCAAACAATACAAATCAGAAAAGGACCATAACACACACTCAATTAATCAAAACAAACCAATAATCGTTAATCACAAAATTATCATTCACAATGGTTCATCGACCATGACAAGTACCACTACTAAAAACTACTCACTAAGCATAACGAAAATAGAAGCAATAATAGACATCAACATGATACTGACAATACAACGACGGATGATCGAAGATCGACTCCCGCAGCGTATCGGCAGCACTCGGACTCTCACTCTCGTTTCTGCCTCGTAACCCGTACCGAAAATCATGCTTTGAACTGAAGTAGAAGGCTGGTATTTAAAAGAAAACGTCCAGGGGTCATCTGGCGATCGCCAGACTGCGGGTTTGGCGGCGCCAAACACTTAGGTCAACTCTGGTCTTCATCTTTGTCGAATCTGGCGGCGCCAGATTGTGAACTTCGCGATCGCCAAGTAGCTACTGTATTGGACTTGTGCATTTTTCACGTTTTCTCGCCTTTTTTCGTACTTTTCCGTTCCACGGCCTCCAAATCCTTCATAAACAATAATAAGCTCATTTGGTGAGTGAAATGATCAGAAATGGGTGAGAAATGGGGTAAAGTCATACAATTAAGCTCAACCAAAACATGTATAATTTTGGTGTTATCAAAATCCCCACACTTAAGCTTTGATTGTCCTCAATCAAAAGACTGAAAGATAAGAAAGATAACTCCAAAATTATCTCCACCCAAGATCATCCAAGAGAACAAAGTATACTCACACAATCGAACACACAAACAAGACTCATTAAGCAATCGGATACCAAGATCAACCTTTTACCCTCACAAAGTATGAATAATCATATAAAGTGTATCTCTCGGGGGTAAAAGTGTATATGTAAGTGATCACACCAATACTCGACTAATTCCCGCATGCATAAGCTTGTCACCAAATCTAATCTCCACCACTGAGAAGTTGTCAACCGTCAAGAGGACTTTAGGGTTGTAACATTAGGCTAAGGGTTAAGGGTAGGATAAAGGATATATAAGTGACTAAGGATTTTGCAACAAAAACTTGAAAACTCAATCAGTAATGATCCAAACAGTGAAGCAATCTGACTTTCAAACAGTGAACTCTTGGGATGAGCATTTTTGTAACACCCCGCTAAAGCGGAACCGCAAGGTGTGACAGTCTAGATTTCATAGCGATAGGAGATAAATAGCACCAATCATTCATACCAAAAATAATTAAAGTTTACAGTGTATTACAATCCAACCATAAATTTAAGTTTACAGACTTAACAAAAGAACATTGTCTCGATTGGTGATTACAATTACCCAAAATTAAACTTTATCATTCACCTTCGGATTTCCTGAAAAGCATGTTAAAACAAGCGTCAACTACGAGAGTTGGTGAGTTCACAAGTTTTCATATGCACAAAACAGCTTGAATGCAATAACCTTTCAGTGAATCTTTTATTCACTCACATTTTCATAAACAGAAAATATTTATCGTAAGAACAATGGAATCCTTGGACGTTCGCTCACGCCAAAAATCACATTTATGCATCAGATATGTAAGTTCGAGCCACTACCAATCCGTTAACCCCAACGAATACCTCAGAGGTGGTAGCGAACCACATGGGCAGAGCGTTCTCACGAACTACCTCAGCGGTGGAACTTAATTCCACATGTGTAGATCGTCTGCCAACGAGTACCTCAGCGGTGGGGATTTGCCCCACATGTGTAGTCGTCAATTCTGAAATAGTGCACCCTCAACTCGTCAGTCAGTAGGGTGGGTCTTGGTACCAAATAGCGCTATCCACTAAGTCATAGGCTCCTAATGAGTTAATGGTAGTGTATATTATAAGGGGATTTACTCAACACATATCATCATAATGCATAATCACTTGCTAGAAAGCAACTTTTAATCATAATTCACATAACTTTTACTTGAAAGCATAATTCATAACTTTTTATCAACAACACGCTTTTCACCCCAAATGCGTAAAAACGGTAAAATAGGGGCTGTGAATACTCACCTTGAGTAGTTTTGCGTTTAACAATCGGTAGTGCGTGAATAATCCCGATTCCAAGTCTACTTATGCCCTATCACATTACGTAATTGACGTAAGTCTCATTTTAACGGTCCGTATTTTAGCAAGTCAATACCGATATCCTATTGTAATGCCTTTACTTAAATTTATTAAGTTCAACTTGGTACAAAATAGGTTTTTGTTACTTTATATTAATATTCAAACACATGAGAAGTCTTGAAGTTCACAAACCCATCTTTTGAAAGAATTCAGATTCTGGCAGGTTCATTATATTGCAAAAATGTTGCCTTTAAGCTTAGGTCCAAAAGGAGATAAATTACCAAAATTTTACCTACTGATATTGGGGGTGTTAACATCATTCCCACCAAATTTCATGATTTTTGAAGATGTTTAGCATATTTTAAAAATTCTTGCAAAATCAGTGTGCATAAAACATTTTTGAAATTACAAGTCAGTAATGTTTGTACTCTATAGAATTCATTTATTCACCAAAATTAGATTTTCAAACGGGATATTCAAGATAAAACTAATATCTAATAAATGAAACAAGTTTCACACATTTTTGATGATTTTTGAATGAGATGTGACCTCATGAACTCATGCATGTGAATCTGCCATACTTGGACAGATTGCACCACGAATTCTTTTTCATTGGTTGAACACTCAAAAGTCCACCAAATCATGTGTTTTCGGATTCTTTGGAAAGCTAACTCACTGAACTTGAACTTAGAATCAAGAATCATGCATTTTAGTTAAGTTATCAAGAAGATATGCATGTAAGAAGTTGATATAAGATTCTGACTAGAAGCTGATGAACACTAAAAAGTTGTATCATGCTTGAGGGCTCAAAACATGGAATTTTTGAGTGATTCCAGTGGGATTTGAACCCTAACACATAAAATATTACCCCATAAAAATCTCAGAAAAGAAGGAGTCCAAAAACACCCTTTTTGGGTCGTACAAACAACATGCAACAGATCTGTCAGCTCCATCCAGATTCTAGAGTAACTTTTACTCATCAAAAACACATAAAATCACCAATATTTGGGGTTTTCTTGGAAAATAAACTATAAACTCTTAACTCATCACAAATAAATAGATAAAATACATTGATGCCATCAAAATACATGCATGAACTACTAGAAGAGTTCAACCCCAAATAGAGAATCAAAAACATTCAAAGATGAGGTTTTTACTTCCATTTTTGTGTTCATAAGGAGGATTCATAGAATTTCGCCTTCTTTGAATGTTCTTGCACATTTCTAAGGCTCATTCTTGTCCTCAAACATCAAGAATGGTATTCAATCATCAATAGAGGTTTTAAACCTCAAAAAGAGTAAGAAAAGAGCTTCAAGATGTTAAAATCGAAGTTACAAAGTAACTACAATGCTTACCTTGATGAAACAACTACTAAAGCTTGCTAAAATCTAAATCAAAACTTCAAAAATCTGATTTTTGATGAAGTTCTTGGCTGGATTTTAGAGAGGATTTTAGAGAGAGAGAAGGATAGAGAGAGAGTAGGGATTTTGAAAATGAAAAAGTGTAAGAGGGTGTGATGATTTTGTTTATGGGAAAAAGTAAAAGAAAGAGAGATGATAGGGGGAGGGGGGTGGTGGCCGGCCATGGTGGGGCCCACCCACCTCTTTTCATCTTTTTTTTTATTAAAAACAGTGTAGTCCTTATACTGTTAATTCGACGCAGTACCGGGTTTTGGCGCTTTTTCGGCAAGAACCGACTTTTTCAAAGGTAAAATTGGATTATTTGGAACAGTTTATTTTTATTTTTAATAAAGTATCATATCTTATATAAGTTGACTTAAAATTTGGCATTATAGGATTTTCGGGCGACTTTGGGCCGGTACGGGCTTTTTCGGGCAGTTTTCCGGATTTTTAGGTTTTTGCCTAAATTTTTCACGCAAACTAACCTAGTTTCTTCTAATAACTTAAATGACTAAGTTTTTACCTACGGAAACGCTACTGAGTGATTTAACGAGTAGCTAACCTGAAGGTCAAAACTGTCAGTTGTCACAATTTTCTCTCTTTTTCTTTTAGAATTGGCCTAAGCCTATGGCTTATTTGGGGCACAAATTCTTTTTCAATCTTTTCTGCTCTCATTCTTTTCTTTTTGTATTCTCGACTCTTTTGATATTTCTTTTCTTTTCTGAGTCTCAAATGTTTTCTTTTTTTCTCTTTTTTTTTTCAGAGCAGCAACTATGTTGCTTTTGGGCTCTTTTTAATCTCAATCCCATAAAAACTGTCAGATGAAAAACTGGATCAAAACATCTCAAGAATCAAATTTGAGTCACGGCCAAAAGATAGATAAAACAATTAGGCTCAAGGATAAAGTGTATTGTGGGTAAAGAAAATGAAAAAGCTAAGGCTCAAAATGGTTTCAAGGGATGAAGTACTAATGATGAGTACTTTTCAATTAAAGGCTAGGCAAATCAAATAACCTTAAGATGAGGTTATCTGACGAAGGCTAAAAGGGTTAGAAACGAAGGCCTCTATCAGTGCAATGGTGATAAATACTCCTCTTATGTGGTCTCGACAAGCATTCAAATGACAAGTTCTACCTTGGGCAAAGTCGGTATTCCTCACAGAATAAATAACAATTAAGGCTCAAACTCTCAATGGAATTGGGTGAGGCACTCATGGCAATCAGTATTCCAAGGTATCCTTTTACTCAACTAATCCTATTCAGTGTTCTCCTATGCAAGCAACTTAGTCTCAAAAACAATCTCAGATTTCGAAAAAAAATTGGGGTCAAATCTCAAAGCTTTCAAAAATTTGAAAAACGACAATCCACAAGCAAAAAAGTGAACCCATTTAAACAGATAAGTCTACATAACCCACTCCCCACACTTAAAATTTGCAGTGTCCTCAATGCAACAATTAAAACAATTATGGAGTAATTGGGAAAAAGAGAAACTTCCCGGGTTATGTGACGAAATCTGTTATGATCTGAGAGAGTGGTCCAAAAATCGTGCTCGATTCAAGATCATAAGTCGCTGTATCTACCAACAAAAAGAAAAAGAAAAAGTAAAAACGAACTAACAAAAATAAACCAAACCAAACTATTAATAACTACTTAAAGCCCTAAACAAACCAACAGAAATAAAAATTGTTCAAGCAAACCAAACACAACCACGCAAACAAAAATAAAATTGTCTCAAACAACCATATCGAATAAAGGAGATAAAAGAGAGAGATCAATAAGGGCCATGAGGTTGATTTTGCCAATCCTCGTAAGCCGGTAACCGGGCGGAGCATCCTCGGAGTATAGCCAATATGGAGATGGAGCAAACGCGGTATTTGGTTGAATACCGAGGTGGGAAGCCATTTGGTTCATCACTCCACTTTGCCAGTTGGCTTGGTGAAGAGCCTCCACGGTGTTGTACTCCACATGTTGACGATGACGGCCATAAGAAAGTGACATCTCCGAGAGTCGGTTAGTCAAGTCTTGGTAACCCGAATATGCCCTCCATTCCGCCGGTTTTCTGTCCCGTACTCGTCCCACTCATTCCACCAGTCTTATGCGTGCTTCTTGCTTGACTTCTCGGTTGACTCCTCGTCCCATAAGCTTGAGGATTATGGATCCATGCATTGTAATCCCTTCCAATCATATGCTCAACCCTTGCTACACCCATGCCACAGAGTTGCTCCATGTCGATCAATCCCATCTCCCCATGGTTCGTCATCGAGGCAATGGCACCCTCGGTAAGGATACCGAAGTGCTTGGCCAAGAGTGTCACGTACTGGCCACCAACTATGCGAGTACCCTCTCGATAACCACTTCCCTTGGCAAGTTGAACGGCGATGAGAAACGGAGCATTCAGATATTTGTCATCCGTGGTGAGTTGCTCAAGAAGCCATAGATCATAAACCGAAACTTTCTCCTCACTTGAAGAACGAGCATTCACCGCTTGAATGAGCATGCGGTGTAGAAGTCTATCCGAAGAAGCAAGAAAACCTTTCACTTTGAGATTACCACCATAGTCACCTTTACCTAGAACCGCCCAAGCCAATTGAGGATCAAAACCATCCGGTCTTTTTGAAGTCGCACACATGTACTCCACGAAACCGGGAGCATCCACTTCATCTTGAATATATATCCCCAAGGCAACGGCAAATTCGACCAAAGATAGCGATCTCCAAACCCCACCAAGTCGGAACGTCATGCATGATTGATGAAACTCCTCAAGGGCCTTGATCGCGTCGAAACGGAATGTGGCCACGAACTTAACAATAAGCTCGCGATAGAGGGTCTCGGCAATGTCAAAGACTCGCTCCCATGCATGGCAAATATAATACTCGGTGCTATCCTCGTCGTAGGCATGCTTTTCGAGTATCGCCTTGATGTTGTTTTCGACACTCATTGATCGAAGAAGGTCCCAGTCGACTCTCCTCGGAAATAGCGCTTGACGGGCAAGAAGTCGGTTAACGGTATCCCGGTACTCCTCCCGTTTCGGGGCATTCAACATTGGGTCATTCATGAAATAGGTGAACACGTGACTACCATCCGGTGCACGGAAATTGGTTGCGGTGGAAGTTGACGATCGGGTCCTTTGACTCTACAAAATCCAAATACCGTTGCCTTAGAAGATTTAATCCATAAACACAAGACAAAGTTTATTCACATAAAAAACTCAACGAGACAAACTTCCATGATTAACAAGTTCAAGTATCAAATTCATATATGAAAAATCGCAAATCAAAGATCAAAGGGGATGTGGAACATCCCCACACTTGAACTTTTGGTTCAACCTCAATTATAACCTAATCTAGCTAACGAGAACGAATGGGGGATTTTGATGTTGTCAAAATCCCCACACTTATCATCAAAGCATATTCACTAGATTAAACAATCAACAAGCATGCTAGAATGAAACTTCAATCAAAACATAGTGCATGCATCAATTCACAAGCATCAAACAATCAATGGTGTATCAAAAACAATGTCAAACCCATATAAGCATAAACACACCATTGATGCCCAAATTAAGATCCAAATCTCCCAAATCAAGCTATCCTTAAGAAATTAAAGTTAGGAAACGTACCTTGTTCATGGTGAATGATGAAATTGAAGCTCAAGAAGGTTGGATTTCGCAAGGACGTGAGAGGATTTTGCGGCGCCTAAGAGAAATTAGGGTTGTGTTCTTTTGAAAAAGTGAGAAAAGAGGGTTAAAAACCCGTCTGCACTGTTTTCGCGTCGCCAAACCCAGGGTTTCACGTCGCGAAACAGGTGGTTTCTGAAATATACCCTAATTTTCCTAAGCTTCGCGTCGCGATACGGCCTTCCTCGCGTCGCGAGATTCGAAATTTTTACCAGTTACCATGACTTACCAACTTCGCGTCGCCAGACTTGGAATCTGGCGATCGCGAAGTGCCTTCTGTTTCCCACTTCTGAAAAATTCCATCGCACTTCGGATCTGCTCGATTGTGGTTCTTATCTCCTCCGTATGGTCACCTAAGCAATATCAAACAAAAACATTAACAAAACACACACACGAAAATCATAAAAACGAAAGAAAAAGAAAAAGCTCGGGTTGCCTCCCGAGAAGCGCTTCATTTTTGAATGGGTCTAGAGCTCGACCCCACTTTCGGCTCATTTCTTGGCACGTCGGGCTGACGAGCCCTTCTTCTTCCTGTGATCTTTCTTGGAGGATCCCGGTTCATTAAGTTTCTGATCCTTTTGATGCATCGGGTTAGGGTAATCCTCCTTCTTCTTTCCATGCTCATGCGGGAGTAACGGGCGGTTCGTGTTTTTCTTGTAGGCCAGAGAAGGATCTTCATACGGTCTATCGAGGTGTCTGACCGGCTCTCCGTTAGGATCAAAGTAAATCTGATTTTCGCCATATCCCGAGCTCGTCACCTGGTTCCGCATATCGGTATTCACTTGAGCGGTGTGCAAGAAAGATCTCCCGAGGATTATCGGGATCTCCGTGTTCTGTGGAAGATTAGCTATAACGAAGTCCGTATAGTAAACAAAGTTGCCAATGCGAATTGGGACTCCTTCCGCTATTCCTAACGGCTTTGTCATGTAACCGTTCACTCCTCGGTATTGATAGTCCGTTGGTATGATCCTCTTAACTCCTATTTTCCTGCAATAACTAACGGGCATCATGTTAAGTGCGGTACCTGAATCTACCAAAGCAAGACCTTAAAATTTATGACAAGAAATAGGTAAGTTGTAACTCCCTGGATCATGCTTGATAGGTGCAATGTAGATGAGGTCATCCTCCGGTGCTTTTTCCTTCTCTTTCTCCTTGCCTTTATCTTCTTTCTTCGGGATCACGAACTCCGCGTATCCGCCTTGCTTTCCATCTTCCTCCTCATCATCACTTGAAGCTTCGGGTACTTTGAGTCTTAGATGCTCGAACGAAATGGTGAACCCCTCCGAATCGTAATCCGTGGCATAATCGGGCTCACTTTCACTCTCAGTTTCCACGTACTTCTTTGTGTAGATGTCCGTCCACTTCTTCTTCGATGGTTCTCCGGTCATCATGAGCATCGGCTTCACGTTCTCCACCTTCGGGTTGACTTGTGTTTGCGTCGGCAACTCCCCTTGAGTTCTTTCACTTAGCATTTGCGAAACACGTCCAACCTGCAATTCCAAATTCTGGATGGTACTTTGGTGATTACGAAAGTATGAACTTACCTCATCATTTAGCTTCTTTTGCGCATCCATGAATTGGACAATCCGATCTTCGATAGAAACACGTGGCTCTCCATCCGGTCTTTGGTTTTGTTGATTTGGTGCAAAGAAACCAGGAGGTCTCGGAATGAAGTTACGATTGTTGTTCCACCTCCCTTGGTAATTGCCTCGGTTAAGATAATTCACCTCTTCGGGTGTCATCATTGGACGATTCGGGCAATCTTTTGTCAAATGTGGTCCATTGCACTCCTCGCACCCAACCTGTAAAGCATGAACAGATTTAATTAGTACATCGATTTTACGTTCAAACTTTACCTGTTGGTTTTTCATAGCGGCTAATTCATCAGATGGATCAAAGTCGGTTGAGATTTTCCCGGCCATCCTCGGGATTTGCAAGCGCTTGTCCGTCCTCCAATCTATGTTGTGTATGAGCATGTCTTCGAGGAGCTTGTAACCTTCCGTGGGCGTTTTGTACATAAAGACACCTCCGACAGATGAATCCAATGTAGTGCGTGAAGAATAAGCAAGCCCACTATAGAAAGTTTGGACTTGTTCACTCTTATTCAATCCGTGACTCGGGCACGAATTTAGAAGGTGTTTGAAACGTTCCCATGCTTCGGATATGGTCTCCCCATCATCTTGTTGGAAGGATCGGATATCGGCTCTTAACTTGTCGATCTTAGACGGTGGAAAGAATCGGGAAAGGAACTTTGAACGAAGTCCTTGCCAAGTAGTGATCGAACTCGGCTCCAACGAGCGTAACCAAGCTCTAGCTTCTCCGGTAAGCGTGAGAGGAAAGACTCGGAGACGAATAGCATCATCTCGGCCTTCCTCCGTTTTGAACAGATCACAGATATCCACGAAGTTTTCCATATGAACGATAGGATTGCTATCGTTTTTCCCGTCGAAGGTAAGGTCCTTGATCATGTGAAGGAGCTTCCCTGGGATTTCCTTGTTTAGGCCTGGCTTCGTAATCGGATTGGTGGGTACAGTTGGAGCGGCTCTCCTGGCGGTCCACATCGGTGCCTCGTCTCCCATCTCAAAAATCAAAGTTCTCGGGCGAACTTTGTCGGCTATGGATTTCTTTTTGTTTCTTTTTCTGAACTCTCTCTCCGGCTCCTCAAATGGCTCTAACAAGTCTGCCGTGACTGAAACCACAACAAACGGTTACGGGCAACTTGTGGGAAACAAAGAGATAAACTAAAAAATAAAAATATAAATAACTAATTAAACTAGAAAGCGAAAAACTTGCAAGGGAAAGAATCCCTCACAAGGATCGATTAACAAAACTAATAAAGACAAACATCTAACAACTACCGTTCCCCGGCAACGACGCCAAAAAACTTGATGCGGTAATTATCATACATAAAAAGCGTAACAAGTTTTAACCTCTAATGCCTAGCCACTGTCTTACCACATATACAGGCAAGCGTACCTGATCGTGAGTAATATAGTGTAGGAAAGTCCAGGTATCGTATCTACCACTGGGAACGGTCAAGTTATCGTAGATTAAAGTCTGGATCAGTTTAATTAACCTAAAGCTTTGGGGGTTTTTTTATGAAAAAGGTTTTAATAACTAAAAAGACACTAAATTAACTACGAACTAAGAAAACAATTAAAAGACTGATTAAAGACTATATGAAGGAAAAACAGTAGTACTTATCATGGTATAGTGAATCCTCAAGTGAATGATTTAAATAGGCCAAAGGTTTGGTTGTTTTGACTATTGTAGGAATTTAAGTCTAAGACACCCTAACATGTGATGACTATGGTTATTGATTAGGACACGGTCCTCCTAATCCCAATACTAAATCGTTTGGTCCACAATCTAGTGTCGCTTTACCAGTCCTAATTCATATTGCATGGCTTTTCTACTATCTGGTCACTCTTGGTCCAAGTAACCCCTTAACACAACTCTCTTGGTCCAAGGTCAGGCTAAGGTAGGTTGTTTATCCTCTCGGAGTCTATCTGTTTTGGTCCAACAAATACACCCAACCAAATGAATTCAAATCACCAAACAATACAAATCAGAAAAGGACCATAACACACACTCAATTCATCAAAACAAACCTATAATCGTTAATCACAAAACTATCATTCACAATGGTTCATCGACCATGACAAGTACCACTACTAAAAACTACTCACTAAGCATAACGAAAACAGAAGCAATAATAGACATCGACATGATACCGACAATACAACGACGGATGATCGAAGATCGACTCCCGCAGCGTATCGGCACCACTCGGACTCTCACTCTCGTTTCTGCCTCGTAACCCGTACTGAAAATCATGCTTTGAACTGAAGGAGAAGGCTGGTATTTAAAAGAAAACGTCCAGGGGTCATCTGGCGATCGCCAGACTGCGGGTTTCGCGGCGCCAAACACTTAGGTCAACTCTGGTCTTCATCTTTGTCGAATCTGGCGGCGCCAGATTGTGAACTTCGCGATCGCCAAGTAGCTACTGTATTGGACTTGTGCATTTTTCACGTTTTCTCGCCTTTTTTCGTACTTTTCCGTTCCACGGCCTCCAAATCCTTCATAAACAATAATAAGCTCATTTGGTGAGTGAAATGATCAGAAATGGGTGAGAAATGGGGTAAAGTCATACAATTAAGCTCAACCAAAACATGTATAATTTTGGTGTTATCAGCGGGCTAGGAAGAAGGCTATAGACAGCATATATGGCAGTTGGGAGAGAAACTTTGAGGTGTTACCGAGGTACAGTCATGTTTTGGAAACATCTAACCCTAACACGGTTGTTGTATGGTCGCATGATCCAAATAGCTCGTCCAGTATCAATACCTTTAAATACGTTTTTTGGGCATTTGGACCTGCTATCGAAGCTTTTTAAAACTGCATCCCTGTGATATGCGTGCACAGGACCCATTTAAAGGGTTCATACAAGGGGAAGCTCCTGACCGCGGTAACAAAGGTAATTTGTAAATTTGTTTTATCAAATTATTTATATGCATCCCTGAACCATTTAAATTTGTTTCTTGTAAATTATTTATATGTATTTTGTAACTTGTTTTAATCAATTCGATTTTTATTTATTTTATAAAATTATTATGTTTAGATTATTTTTAAACATTCCTCTATATGTTAATTAAAAGGACTATCTTCACCAAAATGTATTCAACTATACTCGTATTCCTATTGTGTGTATCCAACTTTAAAATGTGTTATTGTGTGTACTAAACTTTCAATTTGGTTTATTGTATGTCACAAATTACCTGCTAAACCCTTAGTAGGTCACCCATCTCAAAAGGTGCTTATGTGGATGCCATGTGGGTGCCATATGGACATCATGTAGGATATATGGAACCAAGTCATCATCTTCTCCATTAGAACCCTAATTTGATGGAGAAGAAGATGCTGAGTCACATGCCATGTAGGAAGCAACCTGTTACACATCGACATTATTAGGTTATGATAAGTGTTCATTATTGACCACTGATAACACCAAAATTATACATGTTTTGGTGGTGCTTAATTGGTTGAATTTACCCCGTTTGTCACTTGATTCTCACCTAATTACTCACGAATTGGTATGTTTGTTACTTTTGAAGGTATTGGAGAACACGGAGCTAAAAAGTGCGGAAAATAGGCGAAATTGTGCGAAAGTTGGAAAAGTACAAAACAGGAAGTTTTAGCGATCGCGAAGTGAAGGTTTTGGCGCCGCCAAGACTGATATTCGAGAAGGTTCCTGCTTTTTATCAACTTAGCGCCGCGAAGATGAAGTTTAGCGCCGCGAAATTGGCATTTGCACTCTCAAGAAGATTCCAGAATTTGCCAAAAATAGAAGGAGTAGGGTTTTTAAGTGTTTCGCGCCGCGAACGCCTACTTGGCGAACGCGAAACAGCTTCCGGACCTTCTTTTAAATACTGTTCTCAGCCTTCAGTTCCATATGCATTCTTAGACAGAAAAATACAGAAAAAGGGTCAGTTGTACCAGTTGGTTAGTGGTTTGGAGGGAGAATCAAGTGTGGAGAGAGGAGACGCTGCGCCGATACGGATACTCGATTAATCATCTGTAGCTGTATGGTCGGTAGAATGTCTGTCTTTATCTATACTTATTCTGTTTTCCTAGCTATGAGTAGTGAGTAGTTTTCTATGTAGTACTTATCGTGGTAGATGAACCATGTGGATATGATTTTATGGTTTTAATGATTATTGATTTGTTTTGGTTAATTGAATGTGGTTTTATGATTCCAATTTGATTCCTGCTATTTCGTGTGTTTGAACTCGTTGGTTGGGTTTGCTTTTGGACCAAAAAAGTAGACTCCATTGGGTTAATCAACCTCTCTTGACTTATCCTTCGAGACCTCGGAGAATTAGGTTAAGTGGTTTCTTGGACCGAGAGAAACTAGATTGTAAAACACCGGTTAGTTGAGATAGGATTGGGTGACTGATATTTAGGTTGTCTGACAATCAGCCTAGGTATTGGGACTAGGAGGACCATTCTAGTTGACAATCATATTATCTGCATGTTAGGGTGTCCCAGACTTAAATCCTTACAATAGCCAAATCAATCATACTTTTATGTAACTTAATTATCCACTTGGGGATTCACTATGCCATGATAAGTGCTACTGTTTTCTTTATTATTGTTAAATCAGTTTTTATTCTGCTTTCTAGTTCTTTAGTTGTTAATTTAGTTTTCAAATCATTTTCTCAAAAACCCCCCATAGCCTTAGATTAATTAAACTAATAGGATTACCAGTCTGTTACTTGACCGTTCCCAGTGGTAGATACGATACCTGGACTTTCCTACGCTATATTGCTATCGATCAGGTACGCTTGCCTGTGAATGTGGTAATAGGTGGTTAGGCATTAGAGGTTAAAACTTGTTACGCTTTTTATAGTTAATATTTACCGCATCAAGTTTTTGGCACCGTTGCCGGGGAACGGTAGTATTTAGACTTTTGATCTTTGTTAGTTTTGTTAATCGATCGTTGTGAGGGATTACATCCCTTGCAAGTTTTTGCTTTTTAGTTTTTCTTTATTTATTATAATTATTATTATCACTTTGTTTCCCGCAAGTTGCCCGTAACTGTTTGTTGTGGTTTCAGTCACGGCAAATTTGTTATAGGTAATTGAGGAGCCGGAGAGGAATCGGAAAAGAAACAAAAAGAGAAGTCAGAATGGGAGACGAACAACCCATGTGGGGAGAACGATCCAAAGTGCAATTCACCCCTAGGACCGCAATCAAAAAGGCGGATGGTAAAATGGTGGAAATTAACAAAGGCTTGCTTAAGATGATTGGAACCATATCATTTGATGGGGAGCGTAAAGGAAATCCATACCAGCATCTCGAGGATTTTGAAGACATCTGTGATCTACTCAATACCACGGCGGATGAGGTAAAACTTCGAGTATTTCCTCTTACTTTGACAAATAAGGCAAAAGATTGGTTTAAAAAGTTAACCCCAGGATCCATTTCGACCTGGGAAGTTTTAAATTCTGCCTTTTTGTCAAGATTCTTTCCCCTTTCCAAAGTCAATAAACTAAAAGCCGAAATTCGGCAATTTAAACAAGGGAAAGATCACCTTGCAAAAGCTTGGGAAAGATATAAGGATTTACTCTTACAACTTCCAAACCATGGTATTGATGATAGGGAGGTGATGAATATTTTTTATGCTGGATTAACTAACGAATCTAGATTGTGGTTAGACTCATCTTGTGGCGGACTTTTTCCTTATAAGACAGCTTCAGAAGCACGAAAACTTTTGGATGACTTGGAAGCACATTATTTAGACTGGTCCACCGATGAGGAAGACACCCAAAAGGAGAACGAATTGGCACAGTTAAAGGAAGTCTCCTCGCTCGATGAACCCACGATCAAATGCGCAAACAACGGAGAAACTCATCAAGTGGAAGGCTGCACAGTACCACAAGTACCTGTTCAATTAAAACCGCCTAATGGAATCATTGAGCAGCTATTTTGTCAGTTTTCATCAGGTCTTGGAGAAGTAGACACGGAGCAGCACATGCGAGCTTTCGTGAACTTTATTACAGGAATACACAAGAGCACCGATCAATTTCTCCAGCAAGTCAAGGAAGCATTCCCCCGTAATGAGATAGATGAACAAGCGGAAGTGTTCACCACCACGAGAGGAGGTAAGGTTGTTGTAGGACCACCTATGCCCAAAACTAACCAAATTCCTAATTTGCAGGTCATCGAACCAGAGGTGGAATTACCGTCACCTACGACAGACGTTGCAAGGGAGGAAACAGTCAGATCAAAGGAGGTCACGACACCCCGAGTACCAGCACGAGTACCATATCCCGCTAGACTGAGAAAAGAAAAGAAGGAGGCCCAGTACCGTAAGTTCATTGAATTGATTAAACAAGTGGATATTAACGTACCACTTGTTGATTTTATTGCAGGAGTGCCAGGTCATACAAAATTCCTCAAGGAGTTAGTAGCCAGCAGAGCAAGGATGGGAACAGAAGAAATAGCATTTCTGAGTGCGGAGTGTTCCGCCGTACTTTCCGACACCCCCAAAAAGGGTGATCCAGGGAGTTTCACTATCCCTTGCTATTTTGATAAAAGCATTTCGTGTAGGGCCTTAGCAGATCTAGGAGCTAGTATAAACCTCATGCCCTTGTCCTTTTACCAAAAACTTGGACTAGGAGAATTAAAGAGCACACGAATGACCATACAACTAGCCGATACATCCGTAAAGTACCCTGTAGGAATAGCCGAGGATGTCGTAGTACGGGTGGATAAATTCGTCTTCCCTGCCGATTTTGTGATCCTGGACATAAAGGACGAGGTCAAAGTACCTCTCATCCTCGGCCGTCCATTCCTCAACACGGCCAGTGCCGTAATCCACGTTGCCGAAAGAGAACTCAGTTTAGGAGTTGGCAAAGACCGAATAACCCTATCCATTGATAAAACTCTAGACTGTAACGAATCGGTAAGAGAATTGGACAATGTAGATGATTTCACCGATCCCTTCGAAATAGATATTAATGGACAGTTTTTTGAACCAGGTGAATCAGAAGAAAGTCTATCCATCGAGCTAGAACAGAAAGAAGTCATTGGAGGAGAAGAACCGGAATTCGAGGAGTTGAAGCAAGAAGATAAAGTTAGGGTAAAGACATCCTTGGAAGAACCACCGGAATTAGAGCTAAAAGATCTTCCAGATCATCTCGAATATCGCTTCCTTCAAGGTAATAATTCTCTTCCCGTGATAATTTCTGCCTTGCTAACAACCGACGAGAAAGAGAGACTCATTGCTGTTTTGAAAAGGCACAAAAAGGCGTTAGCTTGGAAAATCTCGGACATTCCCGGAATAAGCCCCTCTTTTTGTACACATAAAATTTTGATGGAAGACAACTTTAAACCATGTGTGCAAAAACAACGGAGGCTTAATCCGAAAATGCAGGAGGTTGTGAAAAAAGAGGTCATCAAACTACTTGACACTGGGATCATCTATCCTATTTCTGATAGTCCATGGGTGAGCCCTGTTCAAGTAGTTCCTAAGAAAGGAGGACTCACCGTTGTCACAAATGACAACAATGAGTTGATTCCCACTCGAACTGTTACCGGGTGGAGAGTTTGCATAGACTACAGGAAGCTGAATGATGCTACCAGAAAAGACCATTTTCCCTTGCCCTTTATAGACCAAATGCTTGAACGATTGGCGGGAAATGAGTACTACTGCTTCCTAGATGGATTCTCGGGGTATTTTCAAATCCCCATTGACCCCGAGGATCAAGAAAAGACTACCTTTACCTGTCCCTTTGGAACTTTTGCTTATAGACGCATGCCTTTTGGGTTATGCAATGCCCCTGCCACTTTTCAGCGATGTATGACAGCTATCTTTCAAGATATGATAGAGAACTGTATGGAGGTATTCATGGATGATTTCTCTGTGTTTGGTAACTCTTTTGATGAATGTTTGAACAGCTTAGACAGGGTTTTAGCCAGATGCGAGGAATCTCATTTGGTTCTAAACTGGGAGAAGTGCCACTTCATGGTAAGAGAAGGTATAGTTCTTGGACACAAAATCTCGAAAGATGGTTTGGAGGTGGATAGAGCTAAGATAGATACCATATCTAAGCTCCCTCCACCTACAAACATAAAGGGGGTTCGAAGTTTTTTAGGTCATGCCGGGTTCTACAGACGATTTATAAAAGATTTTTCAAAAATAACCCGACCTCTGAATAAGCTTCTTGAAAAGGATGCACCTTTCATCTTCGATGAAAATTGCACCCATGCTTTCGAAACTTTGAAGTATCATTTGACAAACGCCCCCATCATGGTCCCACCAGACTGGAACCAACCTTTCGAGATTATGTGTGATGCAAGTGATTACGCCGTGGGTGCAGTCCTTGGGCAACGCATAAACAATCATTTTCAACCAATTTGCTATGCAAGTCGGACTCTTAACGATGCCCAAGAAAACTACACCACGACTGAAAAGGAACTCTTAGCAGTCGTTTTTGCTGTTGAAAAGTTTAGGTCTTATCTTGTATTGTCCAAAATCATTGTCTACACAGACCATTCTGCCCTTAGATACCTCTTCGCTAAGCCTGATGCTAAGCCCCGACTCATACGGTGGATACTTCTACTGCAAGAGTTTGATATAGAGGTAAGAGATAAAAGAGGCACCGAGAATTTGGCCGCTGATCATTTATCTCGCTTGGAGAATCCAAACCTGGATTCCGGGGGTGTAGAAGTCATTAGGGATAAATTCCCTGATGAAGACCTTAATGTGATTAGGACAATAGGGAAGGATACTACACCTTGGTATGCAGATTTTGCAAATTATCTCGCCGCTGGCATTCTCGTTAAAGGTATGACTCATCAACAAAAAGGTAAGTTTTTCTCCGACTTAAAGCATTATTTTTGGTTTGAACCCTATTTATTTAGAATTAGGCCGGACAGAATGCCTCGTCGTTGTATCTCAGGCCATGCTGCTTGGGACATTCTTGGAAATTGTCACAATGGCCCCACGGGAGGCCATTTTGGAGCCAACCTCACCGCCAGAAAAGTCCTTGAATCTGGATTTTATTGGCCAACGATTTTCAAGGATGCCCACACATTGGTAAGATCTTGTGATGCCTGTCAAAG
This sequence comes from Centaurea solstitialis, assembly GCA_030169165.1. Taxonomy (NCBI): domain Eukaryota; kingdom Viridiplantae; phylum Streptophyta; class Magnoliopsida; order Asterales; family Asteraceae; genus Centaurea; species Centaurea solstitialis. Next base: position 51,093,475 of record CM058042.1, on the reverse strand, counting down.
GGCAGGTAATATCACAAAGAAAGATGAAATGCCCCAACAAAGCATAAACGTTAGCGAGATATTTGATGTTTGGGGAATTGACTTCATGGGTCCTTTCCCTGATTCCAAAGGCAACAAGTACATCCTCGTGGCTGTTGATTATGTCTCGAAATGGGCCGAGGCAAAAGCTTCACCCACTAATGATGCTAAAGTGGTTGTTAACTTCGTGAAATCTCTTGTTTGCAGGTATGGATGTCCAAAAGCGATCATCAGTGATAGAGGAACTCACTTCGCAAACCACCTTTTGGAAAAGACTCTACAAAGGTATGGAGTGCACCATCGGTTCTCAACCGCCTATCATCCACAAGCAAACGGACAGGCGGAAAACACCAATCGAGCATTAAAGCGAATCTTGGAAAAGACCGTGGATAACAATCCGAAGGTATGGTCACAAAAGTTAGAGGATGCATTATGGGCATATCGTACAGCATACAAGACACCAATCGGTAGCACGCCTTATCGTATGCTGTATGGGAAAGCGTGTCACCTGCCATTCGAGTTCGAGCACAAAGCACTGTGGGCGCTAAAGAAAGTTCATTTAGACGACATTGAAAGTGGAAAGGAGCGGTTGGTAAGTCTGAATGAATTGGAGGAACTCAGAGCCCTCGCATATGAGAACTCGAGGATCTACAAGGAGCAGAGGAAGAAATGGCATGATGCGCGACTAAAGGAGATAAAGGTATTCAAAGAAGGGGACAAGGTATTAATGTATCAAACTCGGTTTAAATTCTCCCCGGGAAAGTTAAAGTCCCGATGGATAGGTCCATTTACTGTGTTAAAAGCTTATCCTTCTGGATATGTGGATCTAAGGACCGAAAGAGGGCAGTTTAAGGTGAATGGCCATAGACTAAAACTTTATCATGAAGACGACTCCGTCAGAAATGGCGAAGTCTGTCTCCTCTCTGAAAAGCTTATCACCTAATGACCGCCCCGAGTCAGGCTCGCGACTCGCTATAAAAACAAGCGCTTCTCGGGAGGCAACCCGTGTTTTTCTTATTTATTTGTGTGTTTTTTTTTTGTTTTCTAAGCAACTTCGCAGTACAAGGCAAGGCAGGTTCACAGCCCGAACGAGAATTGGGATTTTGGAAACAGAAACTTTTCGCGATCGCGAAATCTGTAATTTAGCGACGCGAAAGAGGCATTCGAGGTAAGTCTTCCTAACAGAAGAATTTCGCGAACGCCAAGTAATAATTCTCGCGAACGCGAAGTTGGTAAGATCTGAGAGCTGTTGTTTTTCACCAACTTCGCGACGCGAAAACTTTAATCTGGCACCGTGAAAGTCGAGCCGAGAGGTTTTATTTCAAAATCTAAAACCCTATTTTCAGTTTCTAAAACCTCTCTTTGCTCCCACTCTGCAATTCTCTTCCTTCCCAGCGATTCCATGGCATCAAAGGTATGTTTTCCTTCCCAATTTTGCTAGATTGAGGATCTCTTTGTGCTAATTTGTGAATCCCCCAACAATGGGGCTTTGTTTAGTATCATCTATCTATGTAATGGGGATTGAATGTGTAATACCTTGATTATCTTTTGTACACACTTGAGTTGTTTTTGTGCTTTACTATCTTATAATGTGGTTCAACTCAAGTGTGGGGAGGGAAGTTTCGAGCCTTTTAATGATTCATACTCTTGTTTGTGTTTGTAGAGAACCCCATCTTTTTGTAATGTTCAGAACCATCCATGCTTGAATTTTGAATCGGGAAACATTCTCCGAAGTGAGAAAATGGCATTGGTTATTGCGCTAGGCCGGTTGAAGCAGCTAGACATAGAGATAGGGTCGGCGGTAGACCTAAAGTTTATTGATGAGATTGGCTTTGGTGCTCGCCTCTCGAACCTCTTGAGAAGGGAATTTCGTGATCAATCGGGTGCTGTCCGTTTTGTGAGTAATGATTGGGAGAAGGCATTGACTACTCGTGAACCGATTTACTATGAGCTTGTCTTGGAATTTTTAACTTCTTTTGAGTTCGATTTGGAATTTTTCAATGAAGACAAGTTGGATAACGAATGTGTGAAGTTCCGTCTTCTTGGGGAGTGGTATGATGTTACACTACCACGGTTCGGAGTTTTACTTGGTCTCTTCACGGCTGCTCAATCTCGGTCAGGATATTTCAATCACTATTTTCTATCCGGCGAATGTGAGGCTAGTACCGACTTCTCAGGAACGGAGTTTTGGTCATCAATCGGTTTGGGTTCCTATCTTCAATCCAACACAAAGGAAGTTCGATTGTTTCACCGGAACACCGCCTACTACATCGGATGTTGGTTCATTCGATTGCCTTTCGAAAGGCCATCAAAGAAAAAGTTCCGGAAGGTGATCTTTGGCTTCTTTCCCGCGTGATAGACCGAGATGCGAATACCAACCTCTCTTTTGTCATGGCAAAAATGTTCCAAAACACCACTACGGTGCATGATCGGGCCGGAACGGGCCTTTGTGGGGGACATTTTGTTACGGTCATTGCGGAAAAGTTGGGGATTTTAAGTCCGGAAGTTCGTGCTACACTCACTGAATTGTCACCGTTGGGCGTTCTTGATAAGATTTTGTTTCGATCGATGAAGTTACTTGCACCCGGACCTCGTAAAGGTTCTTTTGTTTGGATCGAGAATGCCGCAACCCAAGAGGATCCGGCCGGTATGGCCACTTCACCTCCTCAACCGAACTTCCCGGGGCAATCGAGCCAACCGCCAGCATCAAGCCATCAGAGTCAACACGGTGAGCCTAGTGATCATCAAGGACAGGGTTCTATTTTAGCAGCTATTCAGGAGTTGTCAGAGCAGATGAGCAGTGAGCACCACGATATCATGGATCGGATCGACCGGCTAGCGTACGACATGCACGGTGTTCGCCGAGAGTTGTCTTGGGTTACCGCCTCGATGAGTGAGTATTTTGAGAGTATAGGACACGCTCCTTCGGCTCCTCTTGCCCCTCATCCGATTTGGCGTGACAGTGATGATGGTCCGACCGGGTACTCGACTTATGACGAATGGGCGTTCGAAAACCGTAATTGATCGGTTTTGATTTAATTCGATTGGGTTGTAATCTACTTAATACTTTAAACTGCGTGGTTGACTTGCTACTCTTTTTATTTTTTTTATTTTTTGTTTGGACTGTTTAGGATTTTAATTGTTTGCTTAGTTTGGTTTATTTTATTTTGTTCTTTTTACCTTTTATTTTTCTTTTTGTTTTTAGATACAGCTGTTTATGATTCTGCATCGGGTACGATTTCTGGAATAATCTCTCTCAGATCAGAACAAGTCAAATAACCCGGGAAGTTTCTCTTTTTCCCAATTACTCCTTAATTGTTTTAACTGTTGCATTGAGGACACTGCAAATTTTAAGTGTGGGGAGGGGGTTATGTTGACTTGTCTGCTTGCTTATTGGGTACACTTTATGCTTGTGATTGTCGTTTTTCAAATTTTTGAAAGCTTTGAAGTTTGACCCCAATTTTTTTCAAAATCTGAGATTGTTTTTGAGACTGAGTTGCTTGTTTAGGAGGACATGAGATGAGACTGTTTGAGTAGGAGAATACCTTGGAATAGTGATTACCATGAGTGCCTCACCCGATTCCTTTGAGAGATTAAGCCTAATTAATTCATTTGTGTGAGGAATACCGACTTTGACCCAAGGTAGAACTTGTCACTAGAATTCTTGTCGAGACCACATAAGAGAAGTATTTATCACCATTGCACTGATAGAGGCCTTCGTTTCTAACCCTTTTAGCCTTCGTTAGATAACCTCATCATAGGGTTATTTAATTTGCCTAGCCAATTTCTGAAAAGGTGTTCACTTATAACACTTTCACCCTTGAAACCATTTTTTGAGCCTTAGCCTTTCGTTTCTTTACCCAATTCACCATATACCCTTGAGCCTAATTGTTTTATCTATCTTTTGGCCGTAACTTAAATTTGATACTTGAGATGTTTGATCCAGTTTTTCAAAAATCTGATAGTTTTTTATGGGATTGATAAGAGCATGAGAGAAGAGCCAAAAGCAACATAGTTGCTGCTCTGAAAAAGAGAAAAGAAAGAAAAAAGAAAAGATGAGACTCAAAGAAAAGAAAAGAAAATATCAAAAGAGTCGAGAGAAAAAAAAAGTGAGCTTAAAAGTGTGAAAAAGAATTTGTGCCACAAATAAGCCATAGGCTTAGGCCGATTCTAAAAAAAAAAAAAAAGAAGAGAGAGAGATATGCTCATCCCGATAGTTTCACTGTTTGAGAATCAGATTTTGTGCTTTACTGTTTGGATCATTACAAATTGAGTTTTCAAGTTTTTGTTGCAATATCCTTAGCCACTCATATATCCTTTATCCTACCCTTAACCTTAGCCTAACATTACAACCCCTAAGTCCTCTTGACGGTTGACAACTTCTCAGTGGTGGAGATTAGATTCAGTGCCAAGCTTATGCATGAGGGAATTGGTCGAGTATTGGTGAGATCACTTTTTACACTTTTACCCCCGAGAGATACACTTCAGATTATTATTCATACTATGTGAGGGTAAAAGGTCCACCTTGGTATTCGATTGCTTGATATGTCTTGTCTTTGTGTCTGACTATGTGAGTATTCTTTGTCTTCTTGGATGATCTTGGGTGGAGATAATTTTGGTGTCATCTTTCTTATCTTTCAGTCTTTTGATTGAGGACAATCAAAGCTTAAGTGTGGGGATTTTGATAACACCAAAATTATACATGTTTTGGTGGTGCTTAATTGGTTGAATTTACCCCGTTTGTCACTTGATTCTCACCTAATTACTCACGAATTGGTATGTTTGTTACTTTTGAAGGTATTGGAGAACACGGAGCTAAAAAGTGCGGAAAATAGGCGAAATTGTGCGAAAGTTGGAAAAGTACAAAACAGGAAGTTTTAGCGATCGCGAAGTGAAGGTTTTGGCGCCGCCAAGACTGATATTCGAGAAGGTTCCTGCTTTTTATCAACTTAGCGCCGCGAAGATGAAGTTTAGCGCCGCGAAATTGGCATTTGCACTCTCAAGAAGATTCCAGAATTTGCCAAAAATAGAAGGAGTAGGGTTTTTAAGTGTTTCGCGCCGCGAACGCCTACTTGGCGAACGCGAAACAGCTTCCGGACCTTCTTTTAAATACTGTTCTCAGCCTTCAGTTCCATATGCATTCTTAGACAGAAAAATACAGAAAAAGGGTCAGTTGTACCAGTTGGTTAGTGGTTTGGAGGGAGAATCAAGTGTGGAGAGAGGAGACGCTGCGCCGATACGGATACTCGATTAATCATCTGTAGCTGTATGGTCGGTAGAATGTCTGTCTTTATCTATACTTATTCTGTTTTCCTAGCTATGAGTAGTGAGTAGTTTTCTATGTAGTACTTATCGTGGTAGATGAACCATGTGGATATGATTTTATGGTTTTAATGATTATTGATTTGTTTTGGTTAATTGAATGTGGTTTTATGATTCCAATTTGATTCCTGCTATTTCGTGTGTTTGAACTCGTTGGTTGGGTTTGCTTTTGGACCAAAAAAGTAGACTCCATTGGGTTAATCAACCTCTCTTGACTTATCCTTCGAGACCTCGGAGAATTAGGTTAAGTGGTTTCTTGGACCGAGAGAAACTAGATTGTAAAACACCGGTTAGTTGAGATAGGATTGGGTGACTGATATTTAGGTTGTCTGACAATCAGCCTAGGTATTGGGACTAGGAGGACCATTCTAGTTGACAATCATATTATCTGCATGTTAGGGTGTCCCAGACTTAAATCCTTACAATAGCCAAATCAATCATACTTTTATGTAACTTAATTATCCACTTGGGGATTCACTATGCCATGATAAGTGCTACTGTTTTCTTTATTATTGTTAAATCAGTTTTTATTCTGCTTTATAGTTCTTTAGTTGTTAATTTAGTTTTCAAATCATTTTCTCAAAAACCCCCCATAGCCTTAGATTAATTAAACTAATAGGATTACCAGTCTGTTACTTGACCGTTCCCAGTGGTAGATACGATACCTGGACTTTCCTACGCTATATTGCTATCGATCAGGTACGCTTGCCTGTGAATGTGGTAATAGGTGGTTAGGCATTAGAGGTTAAAACTTGTTACGCTTTTTATAGTTAATATTTACCGCATCAACCACTTATTGTATCTTTTTAGTGTTTTTTTAGGTTCTTATTTTGCCCAATAGTGTCATTTGAGTCTAGTTTATCTGTGTTTTTAGTATATTTAGTGATCATGACTTTTGTGGAAATTATTATTAAATATTGGTCTAAATTAGGTTTTTATTTGCTGTTTTGCAGAAATAACGTTATACAACAGACTGTTGCAGATTTTTGCTGACTTTTGAAGACTGTTTCCGACTTTTGAAGAAAGCTGCTGTTTTTGTAGGCTTACCTCATCCTGATGACATCATGTTGCTTGTTGCCTAAGTTTGTTTTTGTATAAATAGAAGTCATTTGTAACCTAATTTAGTGTCTGTTTTTACACCAACAACATCTACACATCTCTCCCAACCATTTCTTTGGTTGGGAGAGAAGTTTTCTCTAGTTTTTAGTTGTTCTTAGTTTTAGTTCATGGTTCGAAGTTCTTAGCTTTTAGTGTTTCATAGTTGTAATCTAGTTTTTGGCAAGTTAAGTTGTGCTTAGAATCTTTCTGATTTTAAGCATCATTTCACTTGTTCTAATTTCGTTTTTAATCATCAATATTAGTTCCAAAGCATTTTAGTTACATCTCGTGTTCAGTTCTAAGTTACATTTTCCAAAGTGCGTTATTTCACCATTGTACGTTGTTTTCAAGCTTACGAAATTCTCAACGTTTGGTTTTCATCACTTACGGTATTCTACCTTTGATAAAAGCGATTTTCCGACGTTAACAACAAAGATTTTCAAGTTACCTTAAATTTGAAAGTCTTTCATCTTTTCAACAAGTTTACTTTTCACTTTCAAGTTTTTGCATCGCAAGTAACCATTTTCAAAAGATCCCCGGTTACTTAAAACAACGTTTTTACTAGTACACGTTCGAAACTTGCATTGCAAGTAACTTTCTTTTCAAGTTTCCATCTCAAAATTCAAAGACTAGTTAAATCTATACTTTTGTACTTAGTTGTATTTTCCTGGTACCTTCCAAAGACTTTTAGTCTTTTTGTTACTTTCCTTCCAAGCTAAGCTATTTTATTGAACCGTTTATTAACTGTTCATTAATTACTGATCTGTTTATTGTTGTTATTTACATTTCTGCTCTTTTGGAATTACTTACACTCTGTTTCTCTCACAGAAGAGAACGTATTGTGTAGTAATTACCAATCTGTCATATTATTATTTCTGCAATTTATATTTATTGCAATTTACATTTCAGCAATTTTACAGGTCATCTTTCCAGTATTTACATTCCTTGCAATTTACTTTCCAACAATTTTACTGGTCACATTTCTAGTGTTTAATTTCCAGTTATTTACTTTACTGCAATTTACTTTTTGCTTTATTGGAGTTATTACACTCTGTTTCTCTCATAGAAGAGAACGTATTGTGTAATAACTACCAATCTGTTTTACTGGTCATAATTCCAGCATTTACAATTTGGCAATTTAATTTTCCGTTACTTACTTTTCCAGTACCTACATCACTTTGCGAGAAGAATCTAAGTAGTGATGAGCTACTAGCTTGAGCTTGGGGTGTAGGGAAACATTGAGATCAATGTAGTTGTGATTGTTCTAGATGCAATACTATATTACTGTGCTAACTATTTATTGCAGGAGTTTGAAGCATTTCATTGAAGATTAAGTCGGGTTAATTGACGCCTAACCTGGCTTATGAAAATGCATTAACTTTCAGAGTTAAGGGTAACGTTAAAACAAATGCAATAATGTGAGAAGACTATATAGAGTTTTAGTGTCTGACAAACACTATGCTCATCTGGTGATGAAGGTAACACTGTGTTGTGCTAGGATTCGTGACTAATATATCACCTCTGAATGCACGTTGACCTGTGTGAACTCTTGGGAGGCCGTCTAACCGGTGGTTTCACAGTTTTATAAGAATCTTTTTACTACAACATCTATCTTTGTATCTTAATACTACCTTGCGCCCTGGGTTCTTTTTCTCCAAACAGATTTTTACAAACAAAATCATTCACTCGCTCAAGCAGCAAATTAAAATCCTCGAATTCGCCATCTGAAATCATCTCTTAAGCACTAGACTTTACTGAAAAGACTCTTGCATTAGTCCTTCCTGAGGATCGATATCTGGTATTTACTTACCATTATTACTTGTTACGAAACGACAGTAGTTCAAGGTGTATACTTGCGCCTGGTTCTATTTTCAAGTTGAATCTCACAGTTCACGGTCGTTTGTCCTTGCTCTTGTTCCCAATTCCATAAAGGGATAGGGCAAGGAGTATTTCCTAACAGGTTACCAGGTAACGTGTCACATACCACATACAATAAACCAAATTGAAAGTTTAGTACACTCAATAACACATTTTGAAGTTAGATACACACAATAGGAATACGGGTATAGTTGGATAAATGGTACACAACGAGAACGTATGCACTTGTGCACAAATGGTACACAACGAGAACGTACGAACGACAATACCAAAGTGACTTTATGCCGCTTGCTCATGTTGACTACTGGAATGACCCAGGTTGGAGAATAAGAGCCAATGCATCAAGACTTTCCACATCTACGGGTAGGAGACGAACACGGAGAATACGTAATGAGATGGACGTCCGTGATCCAAACGAGCCAATTGTCAGAAGATGTGGATTATGCAAGCAACCCGGACATAACAGGACCACTTGCCCAAACTCTCATCCTTAAATTAACTTGTCATGTTTTACGTTGTAATGTGATTTTTTCACACAAATAATGTAATGTTGTTGTTGTTGTTGTTGTTATTATTATTATTATTATTATTATTACGTCATCTTTAATATTTTGTCTATTTTACTATTCAATTTTTTCACACATGTTTTATAATGTAATGTGATTTTTTTTCACACATACAATGTAATGTGATTTTTTTGTCTATTATTATAATAGGACCATTTTTTTGTTAAAAAATTATTACTTATATTCTTTATGTTTGTTTACTATTATATGTATTTTCAAGGGTTAATGGCTCATGCAGTGGCATGCAGCTAGCATATAGGGTTGTAAAATTGCACTAAATCTGCATGCTATGTAATAACCAAGATTTCTGGATGGAGTTAATTAAGTTAAGTTTCTGTCAAATGGCTTTTTTGTGAGAATATGAGGATTTTTGGGTTAAATGTGTTACTTTTGAAAAGTTTTTAATGATGTGGGTTTATACCATTTTAGGTATGGGCTTGGCCAAAATCCAAGGTATTTAAACCTTAAACCCTAGAATTTTACCTTTTGGGGAAAAAAGTTAGTGTGTGATTAGTGTGTGTTTTGGAGAGGAGCTTGGAGCCATTTCATCATTTAAGGTCGAGAAATCCGTCACCAAGGTAAGATTCGATGCTCAATAAGTGTAAGATTACTGATAAATGATGTATATTTGCTTTAGGATTAGTTTGGGTGCAATTGGATCGAGTTAGAATCGATTTTTGATCGATTTTAGGCTGATTCCGGAACTGTTCACGTTTTTCGAATCGGAATTCATATTTTCCAAAACGGAATTTATGTTTTCTGAATCGAAAATCATAATTTCCGAATCGGGAAATTTGTGTTGTCTTTGGGGTGTTTTGTTTCGTTATGCCTTTCCCGAATTGGAAACCTAAGTTTTCCGAATCGGGAAATGGGTTAGTCAAGCCGTCGTTTTGACCTCGTTTCCTTTAGAGTTCGGAAAATGAGTTGGTGTTTTCCCGAATTGGAAATTGCCATTTTCCGAACCGGGAAATGGTGGGTTTTCCGAATCGGATTTGTAAGTCAGAAAATATGTTTTCCAAGTCGGATTTTGAGGGTTTTCAATTGTAGGATTAGTTTTCGGAGAGGATTTTCCATAGTGATTTATTTCTATAGGAACCAAAAATTTTCTAGCGGAACCCCCGTGCTAAGTTTGCCTAGGGGTGTCTTAGTAGTGGGTTTTGTTGAGCGCAGTTATTAATGCCTTAGAATTTATACAGGCACGCTAGGCGAGGTCCACGACAGGATAGTGAGATTTACTCAGGTGAGTTCCCTTGCCTAAAATGAATGGATTGCTTTTACTACTTTTAACTATATCCATTCGGTTTGCGAAATGATTTGATGAGGATATTATACTGATTTTATGAACTTAACTGAAATACAATGTTTTGCAAATGTTTATTGTGGAATTCATAAATAATCGTGAATGTTATATTGATGATCATCGTTATGCATGCTATTTTGATACCGTTGGGTTGCATCGTGAGTAATGTGTACCATGAGACCGTACATCCCTGGGAAGTATAGTGGCGTGAGGCACGAACTACGTTCGTCACTCCTTAATTGAGCATCCGGGGGATCCGGCCACTCGAGGTTTTATTTGTGGGGTGGTGTGAGGCATGAACTACGTTCGTCACTCCTTAATTGAGTATCCGGGGGATCCGACCACCAGGTTAGTCACGAGGTGACGTTGTTATTACTCATGATGCTACCCTGGTGCTTATGTGATAAATGATTGTATTTGGCCAGCGGGCCGGAACTGTTGTAAAACTTTTTTGAGGGAATGCACTAGACCTTTCGGTCTAACCCTCGTTTTCAAACTCTAAAATCTTTTCAGGGAAAGATCGAGCACATAGAGGCAAGGAGAAGGTGAGCGCTTAGAGTAGCGTAGCAGCTTATTTTAGTACTTATCCTAACAGGATCTCAGCTGTGGAGGGATGTTCCGCTTGCACTCTAAACCTATTTCTTTTGGATTTAAGTATGTTATGTTTATTGTGAATTAGATCACTGGGAATTATTAATTGTATGTTATGTTACTGTTTGGGAAAATTTGGGGTGTTACATGCTAGCTACTCTGATGCATCACGTGATTCTTTCCTACACTTTCAAGCTACTCTGATGCATGCTAGCTACTCTTAAACCTGTATGAATCATAAACCACATGAATAAAGACCTATGTGCCATTTCTTATTTATGTGTTAAACCCTAGACCTGCATGAACCATCATCTATATGTTGAACTGAAGTATTTTTATGCAAAGAAGTGTAGTTTGTAGCTGGTAGAGGAGGTGATGCTGTCTTGTAGCTTCACATGCAAAGGGTTAGGGTGGCAGATTATCACGTTAATGAGAAAGAACTTGGTCAAAGTCAGATATGAAGGTGAATGGCAGGGGTGTCCCACACGCAAAAAGAAATCGGACTTCCACATCCCGATTCCTTTTTTTTCCTTGCAGTTGGCAGCAGGTGGCAGAGGAGAGAGAGAGAGAAGCAAAAAGAAATCGGACTTCCAAAGTCCGATTCCTTTAAAAAAAATCGAACCTTCAAACTTGGAATGACAGGTGGCGTTTGGTAGCAAAGCGATCGGACTTTGAGAGTCCGATTATACCATATCTGAAAACCCAACCAGAAAGAACCTAAATATGCTATTTTTTTTAAATTGCACCAAATGTGCATTTTTTTCTAAAATTGAGGGATTTATGTTTATTGCCTTAGGGTTATTTGACTTGTAGGAACGTTTGGTATACGAAAATTAAGTCATCAAAATGATTAACGGGTTGTTTGTTTTTCTAAACTCAGCATTTAATTGGGACAAATGTTTGTAAGAACGTTTGTTTCATACTTCCATTCAGTTCCACTTATAACTTAAAATGGTGTGACCGATAAAGTGTTAATCTTAACACTTTTTTCTCCACTTTTTATTTTTTTTGATGCCATCTCATTCATCAGATTGAAGCAATTTCGATTTCTACCAAATCAAAATTGAAGCAAGATAGATCTTCAATCGGCTACAAATTCATACCCTGGTCTATCTTCAAGCAAGATCGATCTTCAACTTCTCATCTCTAAAATTGGTCTCCAAGGCGTCGATCTTTTGATTTTGCTTACTTTTGGAACATAAGAGGCATATTGCAATATATATGTTAATATTGATGGATTGATTTTTTTTCCATGCTCCTTTGGTTCCTACTAGAGGCAATTAGTTTACAAGATTACTCTACCACCTGTTTTAGCATATTCATGGTACAAATTCTAATAACAAGAAAGTATATTAGATAAGTGATAACTCTTTTTGAAAGTTATTTATTGTTCAACATACCCATTTTATAGTATTTTTTAACTACTTTGTTTCTTTTCTATCCCTTGTATCTATAATGTTTTAAGAGGTGATGAATTTATCAATTTAACTTTTGTTTAAAAAACTTGGATCCAGCAGATGATCCCTCGGTGGTACCATTAAGAGGAAAATAAAAGACGAATTTGGAAATATGTGTGACATCCGTCAAAATCCAAACTTCTAAGTTAGCAATTGATAAACTCTTACTAGTGTTAACCTAGAGAAAATACCTTTATAGGACCTATTTAGAATAGATTAAGCAAAGACTTGCTTAAATTTCCGTTAGTTGCTTAGAAAGCCCGTTTCTGGCCCGTAACTAACAGAAACATCTTATAAAATGTTAATTGCTTTAACTAATGTCTAATTCATATATAATATAGGGTTTTTATTTTTCAAGTATAAAAAATTCTCCTTTTTATATGATTTAATAAAAAATAAGTATGTATTTTAGGCGTTAACGTCACAAGTTGATAAAAATTACATTTTAAACTAAGTTTGGGCTACAATTTTTAAATAAAAAAATGTGGAGATGGGTTGGGGGGACATCAAGTGGCTGGCCACCCCACCCATATACCCCCCTCATTTCAATTTCAAACTCATTTTGCAATTCTAAAGAAAACCATCCATTTTCAATCTATCTCTCTCTAACTTTGTTTCTCTCAATTGTCATCTTCATACCTTCATCTTCAAATCTTCAAAATCTTCATCATAACTCTAGCCACATTCAAGCCTTAAAAGTCATACTTTGAAGATTAGAAGATTGGAAGATTAGAGTTTAAGCATTCATCATCATCTTCCAAAAGGTAAGAGTCTCTATTACCATTTTCATTTTATTTCTAGCACTTTTAGTGCGTTCTCATGTAAATTCTACATGTTTAGTTTCATTTTATGTAGATGTACATTCTTGATTTCTATAAGTGATATCAAGGATGTGTGAAATGTCCACGAAATGGTATAAACCCATGAACTTTCATCATGAACACAAGCTATAGTGTGAACCCCCCCCCCCTCCAAAATATATATATATATGTATGTATTCTTATCCCCATATGAATCTGAGTTTTGGGAGCTCTACATGCATAATCTATTGTTAATTTCAAATGTTTTTCCTTGTTATTTATGTTATTTGATGGTGGGTATAACCCCTTAGCAAAAGAAACATCATGGTTGAAAGATTGAATGTTAAAAAGCTTAGAAATTTTGGAAGATTATGGGAGATTGTTGGTATGCACTTTGTACGACTATAACTAAGTGTAAACAAGTCCAAATTGGTCTATTCTTTTTATGGATTGAGATTTAATGATTTGGGATTCAAACCCAACTGGACTCATGATAAAACATTGAGTTTAGACCCTCAACTCCTTAGATCAAATTTGGTGTGCAACAGATTCTTGGTCAGTTTGTTATGTCAACTTGTTTTACCTATATCTCCATGTAGACTTATCCAAAATAAGTATTTTTTTCTTTTGAGTCTCAAGTTATTTGAGTTACCTTCCATATGAATTTGTTTTCATTTAAAAATAATGAGTTTTAGGGGTTCAACCATTAAAAACAAAAGAAGTGTGCAATTTGTCCAGTGATGATACATTCATGCATATTTATTCAAATGGTCATAACTCCCTCAAAAATCATTGAAAAGTAGTGATTCTTCTTTTATATGATATCCTTATGGGTTAGCTTTAAAATCCTTTTCGAAACTTTGAAAAAGAATAAGTATAGACCCTCCAAATGGCCGAAACACTAAAGGTATGCAATATGTTTTAGGTTCTTTGATAGACTATTTTGTAAAAATTATTTGAGCATCCTAAACATCTCCAAAATAGATTACATTTGGTAAAAATGTTCCTAACTCAGTATGTTACCACATATAAAAGTATAAGTAATTTTATAATTTGGGAAAATGTTTTAATGTGGTCATTTTGTAAGTATAATGTTTTTGTCACCACTTGCATTTTGGAAAAGTTTTGATTTTTGATATCATAATCCTATATAGGGGTGTAAACGAGTCGAGTCGATTCGAGTAGTGGGTTAATCGAGCCGAGCTCAAAAAATAATGTTGGGCTCGAGCTCGACTCGAGCTCGATTAACTTTTTCAATGTAGGGCTCAAGCTCGAGCTCGAATATTTTTTTGAGTTATCGAGCTCGAGCTCGAAGCTCGAAGCTCGTTTATGGGTTCGAACTCGCGATCGATTAACTCGTTTATCTACTTGAGCTCGATAATTTATTTAAATATTGTTATTAATAAATGTATATGAACATGTTTGGCTCGAAAAAATGGATGCTCGAATGGCTCGGCTCGACTCGACTCAGCTCGAAAAATTTAATCGAGTTTTCGAACGAGCCGAGTCGAACATTGGTATTATAAAGCTTGGCTCGATAATTTAGACGAGCTCGATTTTGTGTTCGAGATCGACTCGAGCTCAAGTATTATTAAGATCGAGCTAGAGATAAATGAGCTCGAGCTCGAGTAGCTCGTTAAAAGCTCGACTTGCTTTTATATGAATGACTTTGGATAAGTGTTGGAACTTGTTTAATACATCGATTTAGCTTAAAATCTTAAACTAAGGCATTATATAAGATGTGGATGTAGTTGGTCTAGCTTAGCCTTAAGTATAGGTACAAAAGGATTATAAGTTCATTTGACATTATAGGAAACTCTTAGGCCGACTAAGGGATCCTGTTGCCGTTTTTCTTACGCGTCTACTTCTATCAGGTGACTATTCACAACCCCACTTTTACTATGTATTTATATGTGGTGGGGTGAAAAGCATGTTACCTATTGAAAATGGAATTGATTTATATCGCTAAATGAAAAGGGATATACATCGTTGATACGAGCAAATTAATGTTTACACTGTAATGATATGTTGAGTTTAAAGTTAAGTCCCCATTTGGTACACTACTATTAACTCTTTACGGGCCGATGATACTTGTGGATAGCGCTATTTGGTTAACATACCCACCTTTGACTGACGAGTATGGGTGCATGATATCGCCAAAATTATATATGTTTTGTAATTGCTAAATTCATGGTTTTTCCCCGTTTTAGACCTGTTTTGGTCCATTTGACCTTCGAAAGGCTTGGATTCTTTGTTTTATAGGTTTGGAAGGCACTTGGAATGAAAAGTACGAAAAAAGGCCAAAAATGTGAAAAGTAGAATTTTGAAGGAACAGAAAGATTTCGTGATCGCGAGATGATCGATACTTTGAGAAGATTCTATAATTTTCAGACCTGGCGTTGCGAAAGTACATACATTGACAAAATCCTGAAGAAATTTAGGATGGATGAATCCAAGAAAGGATTTATGCCGATGCAACATGGCATAGTGTTAAGTAAAACACAGTGTCCCGTTTCTAGTCAGGATCAGGACAAAATGAAATTAGTTCCATATGCTTCGGCAATTGGATCTATCATGTATGCCATGTTATGTACTAGGCCCGATGTTGTTTAATCAGTAAGTGTTACGAGCAGATATCAACAGAATCTAGGAGAACCTCATTGGGTGGCTGTCAAGAACATTCTCAAGTACCTGAGAAGAATGAAAGACATGTTCTTGGTCTTTGGAGGTTCTGAGGATGAAATTAGTGTCACCGGATATTCTGACGCTAGTTTCCAGACCGACAGAGATGATTTCAGATCACAGTCACGGTACATCTTTACCTTAAATGGAGGCGCGATCTCGCGGAAGAGCTCGAAGCAGGATACGATTGCAGATTCAACTACAGAAGCAGAGTACATTGCAGCATCTGATGCATCAAAGGAAGCTGTCTGGCTAAGGAATATTCTATCGGATCTAAGAGTCGTTGCCGGTGTCTCTAGACCGATCGACATATTCTGTGACAACTCGGGAGCCGTGGCGCAAGCAAAGGAACCTAGAGAGCATCACAAGTCAAGACACGTGCTCAGAAAGTATCACCTCATCCGAGAGATCATTGGAAGAGGAGATGTAAGAATATGCAAGATTACGACAGAAGACAATGTCGCAGATCCGCTGACAAAGCCGCTAGCAAGGGTGAAGCATGAGGCTCATGCAAGTTCCATTGGGATGCAGTACCTGGACACCACTAGCTAGTTTTAGTTTATTATTATTACAGTAGTTTAATTTTGAGACATTAGATCATGTAAAGTTTTATTTCACAGTGTGATTGAAATATTGGAGGTTTTAAATTCATGATTGTTTCAAAAGTTAAACTGTTTTTGCATATTTAATGTATCCATGATTTATGCAAAGTCTTGCGATAAAATCTAAATTTCCGTAGCCACTTATTGAAATGGGAATTTCAATAGGGAGTTTAACGCTATTATAAATACTTGATGATTTATTCAAAGTAAAGAGTAAAAGCACAAGTGATGCGACCAAGTATTTATAGATATTCATCAGAGTGTTTGAGTATTGGAAGTGACCAGTTTCAAGTCTGCTTCATGGAACCCCAGTCATAAGCATTGACTTGATGATAAGTTGTCCTTAGACCTGAGATATTTGGTTTGGGAACACGAGGACTACTGTACTCTTAGCGCGTTCTAACGCTGCACCGTAACAGGGCGGCTATACGGGACGTGACTAGATGCAACGGAAGCCGTGGATCCAAATGCAGATAGTCAAGAAGGGATTTGCACCTCTGCAATAGAGAGATATTTCCGGGCCCCTTGACGATTAAGATTTGCAGAAAACGCGTGGCCACGCTCGGATAGAATAACAGTTGTTATTTAGTAATATCCGTTACTGCAGGCAATCAAAATCAGAGTCAAGAAATATTTGAATTCGAGAAATGAATCCTCCACTCCATGTCTCAAATTCACTTTAGAAATATCGCGTGCAAAAGGAATGAACCTGTGTACAAATTCAAGCGTGAATTGTATCTCTGGATATAAGAGATCTTATAACCTGGTTAACCTAAGTGTCTGGCTAGGGACCTCCTTAGGCTAATGGTAATAGTACAGTTACATGTCTGGCACAAGTGGGAGTCTGTTAGGATTATGTGCGAGACAGTAACAAGGATTACCGTGTCCAATGTTATAAGACACTAGTAGGTCACACCGCTGCACACCTAATTTGAGAACATATGTGTGTGAGAAATAATTAATTGTTTTAATTATTAAAGGAGAGAATAGAATAAATAATTAGTTAATTATTTATTAAATTAATTAATTAGTTTGGTTAATTAATTATGGAGATAATTATAAAGGAATTATAATTGGATACAATCACTGCCTTATTTATCTTTATAAATAGAGGCTTAAGGTGATAACCAGACAACTGATAATTCTGAAAAATTAATCTCTCTCTCTCCTTGCCGCCGCCGGCCTCTCACACGCACGGACGACCGGAGCCGTTTTTCCGATCAGTCACGGTGGTCTAGCAACCTGTCTCACGTGGTGTCAGTAGCGGTGTACCCCCTGCTTGCGTTTCGGAGATTATTCGCAAAAGGTAAACACCGTTTAAACCCCCTTATTTGTATCTGTTAGGTTTAAGGTTGGGTCCGCGATTGGGAATCGTTTTTGTTATCCGCTGCGTATGTTTATTGCCTCCGATTCCCAACAACGATAACCCTGCCGATATGTTCACTAAGTCACTGCCGCCAGCCAAGTTTGAGCATTGCTCAAATTTGATCCAGCTCCGTTTGTATTAGTGCCGTTTGGCACCTTGGTGGGGGAGAGAAGATATTGCCACAGATGACCATAGGACATCTTTGGGGAGTTATTACTTGTTACGTGTTTTGGGTTGCTAACCCGTTTGTTTTATTGAGAGTGCTCACTTGAGGATTTTATGCTTTTGGCTTTAACGGGTGATGGCCGAGCCGAAGCTCGTCACGGTCAAAATGCATTTCTGTTACCTCGTGACAATCTTTATCAGCTATTCATTCATGGATTCGGTTCATGCTTTGGATTCGCTAGGTGATTTGCACATCATGGTGGAGTTTTGAAAAACAATAACAGTTTTTCTTTTTTGGATGATGTACAATTCACCAAGCTCAACGTACAAGTTGTTTAAGCATGCTGATAACTCTTAATCCACACCACATGTTATTTAACATGTGCCAATTGATTGTGTGGATGAAATCCGTTGAGTAGGGAGGAAGCAAAAACAAGTACATTTGACAACTCATTACCAACGTATTAAGAAGCTAGTTGATGACAACTAGCATTGAGTTGTCTTGCATGATATTCTTGGAAGCCAAGTTTCAATCCCCTATATATATGTATTAATCGTATGAAGCATGCAGGCAACCATATAGCTTTCTTCCTTTGTTTTCTTTTTCACTAGTTATATATATATATATAGATAGCTATATATATATATATTGAGAGATAGATAAAATATTTATCTATTATTAGTGTGAAAAGAATTTTGGTAATTGATTAGTTGATCCAAGGATCTCGTAAACACGTTGTAATTTCTCCCGGTCGGTAATAAACACTTGCTCTCCCTCTTTGGTGGATGTACACTGTCACAGCGGTAGTGGAACCACGTTAAATACTTGTGTCGTTATTATTCTTGAACTTGCTATAAATATATGTGTAGATAGTAACGCTTATTATTATCTATATATATTTCGTGGGTTTAATTTTCCTTCGTTATAAAATTATATTGTGGAACATCTAGATTTTGTTATCGGCATTTGTTGTCGGGTTTGTTGTGTCTTCGGATTTCTTTCTCGAAGGGATCTTAGAAATCATTTGTTATCTTTTGTTTTGTGATGCAACTCACCTAGCACAAACTATGTAGCTTTTCTTCATTTTACGATGAACATTTGTTAGAAATTGTTCAAAGTAAAATGGTGAAGTCCTTTTACTAAGGAGTGGATTAGAGATAAAAAAAATCACAAAAAAATGTGTTTTTGGTAGTAAATATAACTTCTATTTTGATGAAAGATACCAAAATAGTAGTTCTGATAGTTGTTCTTAAAATAAATAAGAAGAGCTACATAAACAGTTTTAACATAAACCTTGAAGATTTAGGGTTTTTGCCAAGATCAAACAGAGTGATCTTGGTTATTGAAAAACGTTTATTTCATTTAGAGTTGTTATAGATGAAAAGATCAACTCAGAATGTGGAAAGAACAAGAGAAATTAACACACCTACGTTGATTCTTGGTGAAGAAGGTTAGTGTGTGTTCTTGGTGAAAATGAGAGAATTTTTGCCTTTGCTTTGAAATCTTTTTTAGAGTTATGAGAGTGTAAAGAGTGTAAATGTGACAACCGACAAAATTCGGCTCTCCGATTAGCGGCCTGAAAATCACTCAGTAGCGTCTCCATAGGTAAAAAGGTAGTTATTTAAGTTACTAAAATAATCTAGGTTAGTTTGTGCGAAAAAGTTAGGTTAAAATCCTAAAAGTTCCGAAAACTGCCCGAAAAAGCCCGAACCGGCCCGAAATCACCCGATAATCCTAAAATGCCAAAATTAAGATAATTTTTGGAAATTAAAGTTATAATGTTTAAAATATGTGTAAAGTAACCTAGATAACCTAAAACCACCTTCGAAAAGTCGGAATTTGCTAAAAAACGTCAAAAACCCGGTACCGCGTTGAACAAACAGTGTAGAATGTATACTGTTTTAAATAAAAAAAAAAAAATATAAAGAAAGAGGTGGGTGGGCCCCCTTGGCCGGCCACCTCCCTCCTCCTCCAATCATCTTTCTTCTTCTTTATTTCTCTCATATAAAATCCATCATTTCTTCATTTTCCCAACAAAATCTCTTTTTCATTTTCAAATCTTCATCTCTCTCTCTCTAATTCTCTCTATCCTCTCACTAAAACTCAGCCAAGAAACCATCTTCAAATCCAGATTTTTAAAGGTTTAGCAACCTATTTGAGATAAAGATTAAGTGTTCATCAAAGGTAAGCAAAGTTAGGATGTTTTTACTTCGATTTTCAACTCATTTGTGAGTTTTTCTTCTTCTTTTTCAAGGGTTTTAACCCCTTTTTGATTCAAGAAAGAAACTTGTGTTTGGGAAAGAGATTTAACCTTAGAAAATGTGGTATCACAATCTATGAAGGTGAAAATCAATGATTTCCCCATAAGAACACAAGAAATGAATCAAAAATCGTTTAGATGATGTTCTTGACCACCAAACTTGTGCTAAACTTCATCAATAGTTCATGCATGGGTTTGGATGGTATGAAAGCATATATTAGTTGTATTACATTTGAATAATCTGAGTTGTGGGTGAAATAGCAAGAAAAACCCCGAAATTGTATGATTTTATATGTTTTGGTAGCATAATGGGTGTTAGATTTTGGACAGATTCTGTCAAAATGGTTGCATGTACTTTACACGACCCAAAAAGGGCTTTCTTGAACTTATTTCTTCATGAAAATTTTATGGGATGATATTTAAAGTGTTAGGGTTCAAACCCCACTGGATTGGTGCAAAAACACCAAGATTTGAACCCAAACCACCATAAAACATTTTTGTGTGCAACAGTGTTTGGTCAGAAATTTTGGTCAACTTCAAACTAGCATAACTCTTTGATTATTTATCTAAAGCACGATTTTCTTGACCCTAAACTCAAGTACTTTGAGTTAGCTTTCTAAAAAGTCCAAGATCATGTCATTTAGAGGAGTTTTGAGACTTCAACCAATGAGTTTAAGTTGGTGGTGTAGGCTGTCCTCTTATGGCAGATTACACATGCACCACTTGAAAAGGTCATATCTCCCTCAAAAACCATCCTTATGACATGAAACTTGTCTCAAAACTTTGGTATATGTTTTAGCTAGAAAATCTCTTTGGAAATTCGTGATAAAGTGGTGTATAGAATTATTTATGAACTAAACTTTACCTAAGGGTATTCTGGAATTTCAGCCCTTACCACTGATTTTGTAAAAATGTTTAAAAATAGTAAAAATTCTCTAAAAATAATGAAATTTGGTGAAATTGTTCCTAACATTCCCTAAAACAAGGGGTAAAAATTTAAGGACTTGATATTGGGAGGACCTAAGTTCAAAATAGTAATTTTTGCAACCTAAAAACTATGGCAGATTCTGGAAATTGTTTGAGAAACCAAATTCATAAATTCTAAACCTTCCAAAATGTGGGGAACACACCAAAATGCAATAAGATGAATTTTTATTATTTGAGACTTGTAAAATAATATAATGGCATTATATGGATATCGATGTGATTATGACTTAGGGACCGTTAAGCTTAGAACTTACGATAAACCTATGGTGTCTTTTAGGGTGAGAATAGTATCGGACCGGGACTTTACCGCACATCATCACTTACCGACCCGCATCAAACGCTCGAGGTGAGTATTCACAGCCCCACTTTTACCGTTTTATACGTTTTGGGTGAAAAGCATGATATGATTGAATGTATTTATGAAAATGTTATGAAATGAACTGTTTCGAAATGAGCAAAATGGATTTAAATGAATCGAATTGAAATGAAACGTAAGTGAGTTAAATTTGATATGTTTATAGCTTGATATAGTGAGATAAAAGGAAAAATATGAATAAGTCCCCGAAGACTACTATTAACTCATAACAATGGGCCTAAAATACATGTGGATAGCGCTATTTGGATTGACATACCCACCTAGAACTGACGAGTGATAGGTGCACTGTATTGAACAAAACGTTCTACGCAAGTGGGATTTACTTCCACCTCTGGGGTAGATAGGGGCAAAGCATGTCATGAATTGGAAAGGATTGTAGTAACTCACTAATTATCTTGCGATTTACAAATCATCCGAAAAAATTTACTCACTGTTGGTAGTGAATGAACGGATTCACTCTAACTGTATACGAAAACTTTAGCGAATGAACGGATTTGCTTTAGTTAAATTTTGAAAGTGTAGTGAATAAAAGATTCACTGAAAATGTCGTTGCATTTAAAATATTTTGTGCATATGAAAACCTGTGAACTCACCAACTCTTGTAGTTGACACTTGTTTATCATGCTTTTCAGGAAATCCGAAGGTCTGATAAGATTATTAAGGGAACTTTTGTATAACACCAGTCATGTCGATACATATTTTGTTTAAATTTGTAAACCTGAATGATGGTGGGATTGTAATACTTGTAGTACTGTGTAAACTCTTTTAAATTTTTGATATGAATGATTGGTGTGTTTTATTTCCTATCGCGATGAAATCTTGACTGTGGCACCTCGTGGTTCCGCTTTAGCGGGGTGTTACAGATTTGGTATCAGAGCCATAGGTTATAGAGAACACCGGTTTTCGTAAAACCAAGTACTATAACCAACATTTTTCCAAAAAAATAAGTTAAAACATTTTAATCACAGATTTCGAAGTATAGGAGAATTCAAATGCTTATACGATTAGGATAGGTGCTATTCTGATATATCATAGATAAGCGGAGCCTGATCACCTACGCTTAGCCATGATATAAGTAGGATAGGACTTATGAACTAAGCGTATTGTTAGAAAATAAAAATTTGAAACCTTCGAAAAATTTCCTGAAAAGCGAAAACTGTGTGAGTTCACATAAGCATATCATGATGTTGATATTTACTATAGCATTTACGTGTTAAGAAAGGTAACGTCACTGTTGAACACTCCTGCGTTAGCGCTAGGATGTCACTAGTATTTTGAATGCGTGTTAATGAGTCTTGCGGGCACTACAACCACTATGTCGAACACTACTACTTAGACTTCGGAGAAGGACCCGTCTAAGCATTATGATTCCGACATTAGAGTAACAAGTAAGGATATTTAAGCAATCCACCTTCGATTACCCCAACAAGTGTCCTACCTGAACCTACCCCAGTTATTCCTACGCCCAACCTGAACCTCCCAGCACCTCAAACGAGACAACTCAGAGAACAGTTACGGCAACCTTTCGGAGTGGATTGGCAATAACCCATTGGGGTAATGCAAGATCATTTCATATCCTTTCGGGGATATTGATCGCTCATAATATTAGTATGGCACAAGGAGAGACTCGAACTATGCAAACACTCGCCGGCGGACTGCAAAATAGTCGAAGCAGGGCATCAAGATAGAATCAGGCCATGATTAAGTCGACAAAATTGGTGCATCTATTGGAGGAATGTACCACCAAAGTTGTAGAAAATGCTAGGAAGACAAGAAGGACGACTAGGAAAGTTGACTTGGGCGGACAAGTTGCGGTAATACTATTGGCAAAACTGATCCTTTCGGTTGTAACTCTCGTGAATTTTGAAGGAATTTCAAAGTGTACTTTTGGTTATCCCATTTAAACCTTAGTTTGGGTGAGTAAAATATTTTAATGATGTATTAACATCAAATTTTGACCCCTTTCAGATATATATTAAGTTTCAATGAAACTAACCTTTATTTAATCACCAAGACGTTCTTACCGATTTTATTGTAAAGAAATCCTCATAAATAAAATACAAATATTTTCGAACATTTATTAAAAGACAACTTCTACTCAAACATACATTTTACAAATGATTTAAAACCGTATTTCCTAGAAGAAACACACGTAGCTAGAAAGGGAACCGTAAGAGTTAAGTGATCAACATTGCGCAACTGATAGCCCAACAAGTCCAGGAAGTCGTACCTACCTTAGTCACTCAAATTACTAACCGACCTTGTCGCAAATAGGAGAATTAAGGAAGTCATAGTACCCATCGAATGGAAAGATGGTAATAAAGGAAAGTAGGGCACCAGTCAGAGGAGACAACTCAAGTCAGTCAAATAAAAGTCAAAAGAAATTTGGAGTAAAGACCTATGAGTCAAGGCAGTATATGGACTCTCATCCAAAATGTAATAGCTACAACTGCAATCACCCAGGAGCTTGTATTAGGGGTACCAAGGACAACCTAGTCGGTTACACTACTCGTTACTATAGAAAGGAAAGGAAGGTCAGAAGGACCGGAAAGGGGGCTAAGGGTACGCAACCCTAAACCACTCTAAAGATAGGTATTTCACGCTGAATAAAGGCTTAAGCAGCACCAAGAGGATGAACAAAGCAACGTAAGCAAATCAAAGAGATTAAGGATGCAAGGCTCAAGGAAGGGCATTCGCAATTGGAACCAAAGAGGCACACCAAGATACAGTATAGTACCCTACATGAAAATGTGAAGCCATTTGCAAAAGGATTGCGTGGTGTTTATGGCGCATGTGTAGATAAAGAGGTAAAGGAGGAGCAAATTTAGGACTTTCCAGTAGAGAGTATCCAGAAGTGTTCCCGGAGGAGTTACCCGGACTACCCCTGCATAGACAGATAGAGTTCCATGTTGATCTAGTTCAAGGAGCAACGTACCTTTCCAAGATCGATCTTAGATCCGGATACCATCAGATGATAGTTCGAGAGGAAGATATTGCCAAGACAGCGTTCAGAACTCGTTATGGTCATTGCGAATTCTTGATCATGCCCTTTGGTTTGACGAACGCTCCAGCAGTTTTCATGGATTTGATGAACAGAGTATGTCGACCATACCTGGATAAGTTTGTGACTGTCTTCATAGACGACACCCAAATCCACTCGCGAAGTAAGGAGGAGCATGAGCAACATCTAAGATTGATACTGGAGTTGCTCAAAACCGAGGAGATTTACGCAAAATTCTCTAAGTGTGAATTTTGGATCCGTGAAATGCACTTTTAAGTCATGTGGTGAATAAAGAAGGAATACATGTTGATCCAGCCAAGATTGAAGCTATAAAGAAATGGGAAACTCTGAAGACGCCGACAGAAATTCGACAGTTTCTCGGTCTGGCAGGCTATTACCGACGATTCATTGCTAATTTCTCCAAGATTGCACAACCTTTGAAAATATTAACGCAGAAGGACAAGAAGTTTATTTGGGGAGAAAAACAAGAGGAAGCGTTTCAGTTACTTAAGCATAACTTGTGCAATGCACTCCTTTTGGCGTTACCTGAAGGAACAGATAACATCGTGGGGTACTGCGATGCTTCGCATTAAGGCTTAGAATGTGTGATAATGAAAAGTAAGGAGGTCATTGCTTATGCGTCGAGACAATTAAAGGTTCGTGAAAAGAATTACACCACACACTATCTTGAGCTAGGAGCTGTGGTGTTTGCACTTCAAGTCTGGAGGCATTTCCTTTATGGTACAAAGTGCACGATCTTCACAGATCACAAGAGCCTTCAGCACACCCTCGATCAGAAGATGTTGAACTCAAGGCAAAGAAGATGGTCGAGTTACTCAATGACTAAAATTGTGAGATAAAGTATCACCCAGGAAAGGAAAATGTGGTAGCTGATGCATTGAGCAGGAAAGAAAAGGGTGAAACCTTCAAGAGCACGAGTCACGGGAATGGTAGTGCAGGTGAGTTTGAAAAATCAAATGCTTGAAGCTCAAGAAGAAGCATTGAAAGTAGAAAACCTGAAGAAAGGAACTCTTCACCAGATAGAAATAGAGTTTGAGGTGAAAGCTAATGGAGTACGTTATTTTAAGGACAAGATGTGGTCACCAAAGGTCGATCAGTTAAGGTCAACGATCATGGATGAAGCTCATTTGACGAAATACTCGATACACCCAGTATCTAACAAGATGTACAAAGGACTATAAGAGCCTACTGGTGGCCTGGGATGAAAAAGGATATAGCTTAGCATGTGAGCAAATGCTTGACCTGTGCCAGGATCAAGGTAGAACACCAAAAAGCCATCCAGACTCCTGCAGCAACCGGAAATCCCATAATGGAAATGGGAGCGGATATCAAGGGATTTCGTGACCAAGTTACCCAAGACTAAAAAGGGGCATGATTCGATTTGGGTAATCGTTGATCGACTCACGAAATCTGCGCACTTTTTGCCAATAAGGGGAAACTTACAGCATTGATAGACTCGCGAAATTGTATGTCGATGAGATAGCTATGCGACATGGAATGCCAATCTTGATCATCTCCGATAGAGACAGCAGTTCTACTTCACGATTCTGGCAATCATTAAACAAAGTGATGGGCACAAGATTAGACCTAAGCACCTTATATCGTCCTCAATCGGATGGACAGACAGAGGAAACCATACAAACGCTGGAGGACATTATGTGTGCCTGCGTGATGGAATTAGGAGGAAGTTGGAACAACCATCTATCATTGACTGAAATCTCCTACAACAACTTAGTTGGTTAGAGGTTGGAGAACGACAACTAACTAGGCCCGACATCGTTCAAGAAACGACGGACAAAATTTAAATCAATGCAGCAAAGGCTGAAAAGCAGCCATGGATCGTTATAAGAGTTATGCTGATAATCGCAGGAAGCCTTTGGAATTGCAAGTTGGTGACAAGGTACTTTTGAAAGTATTACCATGGAAAGGATCTCTAGGGTTTGGAAAGAAAGGAAAACTGAGTCCTAGATTCATTGGACCAATTGAGACGCAAGAGCGAGCCGAACTAGCTGCATACAAATTGGAATTTCCTTAGGAACTCAGTGCCATCCATGATACCTTCCATGTTCGAATCTGAAGAAAAAGACTGTCCATGGAAACAGTGGTTCTACCATTAGAGGAAGTTCAAATCAATGAGCGGCTACGCATTTCAGGGGAACCAATTGAAACTCTTGACCAAGAAGTCAAGCAGTTAAGGCATAGTAAGATACCAATTGTCAAGGTCTGGTGGAACACAAAGTATGGACTGGAGTTACCTGGGAACGAGAAGCTTGTATAAAGAGCAAGTACCCTCACCTGTTTACAAATGAGCCTTCCTAGTTAGGGCAAATAGTAAATATCGGGACGAAATTTCTTTCAACAGGGGGTAAATGTGACAACCGACAAAATTCGGCTCTCCGATTAGCGGCCTGAAAATCACTCAGTAGCGTCTCCATAGGTAAAAAGGTAGTTATTTAAGTTACTAAAATAATCTAGGTTAGTTTGTGCGAAAAAGTTAGGTTAAAATCCTAAAAGTTCCGAAAACTGCCCGAAAAAGCCCGAACCGGCCCGAAATCACCCGATAATCCTAAAATGCCAAAATTAAGATAATTTTTGGAAATTAAAGTTATAATGTTTAAAATATGTGTAAAGTAACCTAGATAACCTAAAACCACCTTCGAAAAGTCGGAATTTGCTAAAAAACGTCAAAAACCCGGTACCGCGTTGAACAAACAGTGTAGAATGTATACTGTTTTAAATAAAAAAATATATATATAAAGAAAGAGGTGGGTGGGCCCCCTTGGCCGGCCACCTCCCTCCTCCTCCAATCATCTTTCTTCTTCTTTATTTCTCTCATATAAAATCCATCATTTCTTCATTTTCCCAACAAAATCTCTTTTTCATTTTCAAATCTTCATCTCTCTCTCTCTAATTCTCTCTATCCTCTCACTAAAACTCAGCCAAGAAACCATCTTCAAATCCAGATTTTTAAAGGTTTAGCAACCTATTTGAGATAAAGATTAAGTGTTCATCAAAGGTAAGCAAAGTTAGGATGTTTTTACTTCGATTTTCAACTCATTTGTGAGTTTTTCTTCTTCTTTTTCAAGGGTTTTAACCCCTTTTTGATTCAAGAAAGAAACTTGTGTTTGGGAAAGAGATTTAACCTTAGAAAATGTGGTATCACAATCTATGAAGGTGAAAATCAATGATTTCCCCATAAGAACACAAGAAATGAATCAAAAATCGTTTAGATGATGTTCTTGACCACCAAACTTGTGCTAAACTTCATCAATAGTTCATGCATGGGTTTGGATGGTATGAAAGCATATATTAGTTGTATTACATTTGAATAATCTGAGTTGTGGGTGAAATAGCAAGAAAAACCCCGAAATTGTATGATTTTATGTGTTTTGGTAGCATAATGGGTGTTAGATTTTGGACAGATTCTGTCAAAATGGTTGCATGTACTTTACACGACCCAAAAAGGGCTTTCTTGAACTTATTTCTTCATGAAAATTTTATGGGATGATATTTAAAGTGTTAGGGTTCAAACCCCACTGGATTGGTGCAAAAACACCAAGATTTGAACCCAAACCACCATAAAACATTTTTGTGTGCAACAGTGTTTGGTCAGAAATTTTGGTCAACTTCAAACTAGCATAACTCTTTGATTATTTATCTAAAGCACGATTTTCTTGACCCTAAACTCAAGTACTTTGAGTTAGCTTTCTAAAAAGTCCAAGATCATGTCATTTAGAGGAGTTTTGAGACTTCAACCAATGAGTTTAAGTTGGTGGTGTAGGCTGTCCTCTTATGGCAGATTACACATGCACCACTTGAAAAGGTCATATCTCCCTCAAAAACCATCCTTATGACATGAAACTTGTCTCAAAAGTTTGGTATATGTTTTAGCTAGAAAATCTCTTTGGAAATTCGTGATAAAGTGGTGTATAGAATTATTTATGAACTAAACTTTACCTAAGGGTATTCTGGAATTTCAGCCCTTACCACTGATTTTGTAAAAATGTTTAAAAATAGTAAAAATTCTCTAAAAATAATGAAATTTGGTGAAATTGTTCCTAACATTCCCTAAAACAAGGGGTAAAAATTTAAGGACTTGATATTGGGAGGACCTAAGTTCAAAATAGTAATTTTTGCAACCTAAAAACTATGGCAGATTCTGGAAATTGTTTGAGAAACCAAATTCATAAATTCTAAACCTTCCAAAATGTGGGGAACACACCAAAATGCAATAAGATGAATTTTTATTATTTGAGACATTGTAAAATAATATAATGGCATTATATGGATATCGATGTGATTATGACTTAGGGACCGTTAAGCTTAGAACTTACGATAAACCTATGGTGTCTTTTAGGGTGAGAATAGTATCGGACCGGGACTTTACCGCACATCATCACTTACCGACCCGCATCAAACGCTCGAGGTGAGTATTCACAGCCCCACTTTTACCGTTTTATACGTTTTGGGGTGAAAAGCATGATATGATTGAATGTATTTATGAAAATGTTATGAAATGAACTGTTTCGAAATGAGCAAAATGGATTTAAATGAATCGAATTGAAATGAAACGTAAGTGAGTTAAATTTGATATGTTTATAGCTTGATATAGTGAGATAAAAGGAAAAATATGAATAAGTCCCCGAAGACTACTATTAACTCATAACAATGGGCCTAAAATACATGTGGATAGCGCTATTTGGATTGACATACCCACCTAGAACTGACGAGTGATAGGTGCACTGTATTGAACAAAACGTTCTACGCAAGTGGGATTTACTTCCACCTCTGGGGTAGATAGGGGCAAAGCATGTCATGAATTGGAAAGGATTGTAGTAACTCACTAATTATCTTGCGATTTACAAATCATCCGGAAAAATTTACTCACTGTTGGTAGTGAATGAACGGATTCACTCTAACTGTATACGAAAACTTTAGCGAATGAACGGATTTGCTTTAGTTAAATTTTGAAAGTGTAGTGAATAAAAGATTCACTGAAAATGTCGTTGCATTTAAAATATTTTGTGCATATGAAAACCTGTGAACTCACCAACTCTTGTAGTTGACACTTGTTTATCATGCTTTTCAGGAAATCCGAAGGTCTGATAAGATTATTAAGGGAACTTTTGTATAACACCAGTCATGTCGATACATATTTTGTTTAAATTTGTAAACCTGAATGATGGTGGGATTGTAATACTTGTAGTACTGTGTAAACTCTTTTAAATTTTTGATATGAATGATTGGTGTGTTTTATTTCCTATCGCGATGAAATCTTGACTGTGGCACCTCGTGGTTCCGCTTTAGCGGGGTGTTACAGTAAAGATTACAAGTGAGGCTTTTATACCTCGTGGGTAGAGAGAGAAAGAGGATGAGAGAGAAAAGAGCGGCTAATTTCAAACGGAATGATGAAAGAGAAGGTTCACGCGCCTGACACACGTAGTGGGGAACCGGAAATGTCCCATTACGTGTATGTCAAGATGAAAAAGTTTGTCTTTTTGTCATAAAACCACCTTTTCGGGAGAGTCGTTTCCTATTTTGGTGAATAAGGAAATCTCTTGGAAGAAGTGTACTTATCTGATAAGTACTATTTTGGGTAAATCCTCTTATCACATTAAATACGATAAGGCTTAAGAGTTCAGTGGTGCTTACCTGGAGAGAATCATCAGTATCAGGATACTGAACATAGATTTTGTAAGTACTGAATATAGTTATCTCCTGATAAAATTTATTCGTCAGGATTTAACATTCCTAGTTCACTGATGAGCATGTTAAAGCGTGTTACATCCAGTGGTTTGGTAAAAAGATCAGCGAGCTGATATTCAGTGAGAACAAAATGGAGTTCAATATCACCATTCATCACGTGATCTCTGATGAAGTGATATCTCACTTCAATATGCTTTGTCTTGGAGTGTAAGATAGGATTGTTAGCGATGGCGATTGCTGAACTGTTGTCACACTAGATGGGAATTTAGGAAAGCTGTATGTCATAGTCCTGAAGTTGATTTCTCATCCACAAGACTTGAGCACAACAGATTCCTGCTGCAACATATTCAGCTTCAGCAGTTGATGTGGACACATAATTTTGCTTCTTACTGGTCCAACTCACCAACTTTCCACCTAGTAGCTGAGAACCACCAGTGGTGCTTTTCCTGTCCATCTTACATCCTGCAAAGTCACTATCAGAGTAAGCGGTTAGATCAAACCCTGAGTCCTTGGAGTACCAAAGACCCAGATTAGGAGTACTCTTCAGATATCTAAAAATCCGCTTTACATCAGTCAGATGGGATTCTTTGGGTTCAGCATGATAAACGAGCACATAAACAGGTAGAATACATGATATCAGGACGACTCACTGTAAGATACAGCAGTGAGCCAATCATTCCTCTATAAAGAGTCACATCGACAGGTTTCCCATTGGAATCCTTGTCAAGTGATAGAGGAGGAGCCATAGGAGTCTTCATCAGTGTACAGGTTGTGAGATCAAATTTCTTCAGCATATTAAGTACATATTTACCTTGGTTAACAAAGATTCCTTTTTCAGATTGCTTGATCTGAAGTGCTAAAAGGTAAGTTAGTTCACCCATCATAGACATTTTATATTCAGTTTTCATAAGCAACTCAAACTTTTCACAGAGTTTGGGATTGGTTGATCCAAAAATAATGTCATCGACATATATCTGGACAAGAATGATGTGCTTAGGATATTTCTTAAGAAATAAATTACTATTAATCTTACCACGCTCAAAACCTTTATAAAGAAGAAAGGTTGACAGGGTATCATACCAGGCACGAGGGACCTGTTTCAACCCATAAAGAGCCTTGTTTAACTTGTAAACGTGATCAGGAAACTTAGGGTCAACAAAACCAGGAGGCTGAGCAACATAGAGTTCTTCATTTAGTTTTCCATTTAAAAATGCATTTTTAATATCCATCTGAAAAACTTTGAAATTCATATGTGCTGCATAGGCCATGAAGAGATTCGAGCCTAGCCACAGGAGCAAAAGTTTCATCATAGTCTATGCCCTCTTCCTGTCTATAACCCTGAGCAACAAGTCGAGCCTTATTGTGAATAACAGTACCAATTTCATCAAATTTATTCCTGAAGATCTATTTGGATCCAATGATGGTACGTTTTTGAGGTCTAGGGACAAGAAGCAAGACATTGTTCCTGATAAACTCTGCTAGCTCATCCTGCATGGCTGAGACCCAAGCAGGATCACGCATGGCATCATCTATCTCTTTAGGTTTATTTTCAGAAATGAAATTAACATAAAGACAGATATTACTAGATTGACGACGTGTTTTGACACCTAAGGAGAGATTTCCAAGGACCTAATCAATTAGATGACTCTTTGTCCATCGGAGAGCAGGAGGTTGGTACTCTTGTCCTGAAGTGGAAGCTTCAGTATTTGATGGATCAGCAAGGAGATTTAAGGGAGCAGGAGCAGATTCATACTGATGTTGAGAGGACAAGTCTTCACTGCTTGTGGATTGATCAAGTTCAGGTGTGATTTGAGTAATTGGAGTAGCATTAATTACTGTAGGGACAGGTATTTGAGAAGGTAAGGAGGATTCTTCAACACCATTAGGGGGTTTTGAGGAATTGGATCAGCAATGGGAATATCAGGGACTTGAAAGAAAGAGTCAGCCCACTGATTGATTTCTTCATTGTCTTGAGGGTGAGGAAAGGTAGTATCCGATTCATCAAAACGAACACGAATCGTTTCCTTTATGGTTTGTCATAGTTTGTTGAACACATGGTAGGTTTTGGAAATAGAAGAGTATCCAAGGAAGATTCCATCATCAGACTTGGAATCAAACTTTCCCATGTTATCTTTGTTGTTCAGGATGTAGCACACACAACCAAAGATATGGAAATGTTCAATAGATGGTTTTCTGCTACGAAACAGTTCATAGGTAGTCTTTCTGAAGTGCTTGACTATCAGAGATCTGTTCTGAGTGTAGCATGCAGTATTAACAGCTTCAGCCCAGAATTGAGTGGCAAGGTTTGCTTAACTCAACATTGATCGTGTAGCTTCAATCAGGGTCCTGTTTCGTTTTTCAGCAACACCATTTTGCTGAGGGGTTCTTACGGAATTGAAGTTCTGAGAAATACCTTTCTCATCAAAGAAGGTTTCCAGGGTACTATTTTTGAATTCAGTACCATGGTCACTCCTTATAGAGCGAACAGAAAGGTTGTTGAGTTTTTCCATCTTCCTGACGAACAGAATGATTTCTTCAGGAGCATCACTTTTGGATCGATGAAAGAATACCCAAGTATATCTGGAATATTCATCAACAATCACTAGAGTGTATTTCTTTCCAGCAATGGATTGGACATTAACAGGTCCAAAAAGATCCACGTGGAGAAGATGTAGAGGAAAACTGATGGAGGAAATCTTCTTGGACTTGAAGATAGCCCTAGTCTGTTTTCCTTTCTCACATGCTGAACAAAGAGATACCTTTGTAAAGCGAAAGTCAGGAAGTCCAGTAACAAGCTTGTTGATGGATAGTTGATTCAGCGTCTTGAAGTTGAGATGAGAGAGACGCTTGTGCCAAAGCTAGTTTATATCAGCGGAAACACGTGATACAAAACAAACATTGTCAGTGGAAGTATTCATGTTGATGATGTAAACGTCAGCCTTTCTAGCACCAGTGAGAATAACTTCCTTATGTTTGTTCTTGACTTTGCACTTTTTCTTCGAGAAAGAAACTTTGTGATTCTTATCACACAGTTGACTGATGCTAAGAAGATTGTGCATCAGGCCTTCAATATAAGCAACTCTTTTGAAAGTGGTTACTCCGTTGGTTAGGGTGTCATGCCCTCGAGTTTGGCCTTTACCGGTTCCACCAAAGGTCACTGGAGGACCTTTTCGTCTCGGTAGTCAGAGAGGACAGATTTTGAGCTAGTCATATGTCTTGAGCATCCACTATCCAGGTACCAGATGCCCTTATCCTGTAAGATTTAGAGTTCTATTTTTCTTTGGTACCTATAAGACTATGGATCTAGCATTGTCAATAGGTTTGGTGGAGTCAGTGGCAGCCATAACTGATTTATCAGTTTTTGTGGTTGGAGTCTTGACTGAAGGAACAGTCTTGACAACCTTCTTTCCTTTGACTGTTTTGGCAGCCTTAGGATTTTTCTTTACCATGGCTGATTTTTCAGTCTTGGTAGCATCAGGACACTTACTCGCAATACGGTCATTTAATCCACAGTGATAACATTTGCGATATAGAAAGCATTTCGTGGGGTCCAAGAAGTCTTTGAACTTCAAGTGAGCAAGACCAGTACCAAGTACACCTTTGGCATCATACAAAGGAGGAATGGGTTTCTTCTCCTTAGCCTTCAGCTTAAGGTCGATCTTTAGTCTAGGAGTAGGATTTTGAGAAAAAGATTTTGTTCCTGAGACTGATGGTCCACCACCAAGAACTTTATTCTTCTTGGACTTGGGGAACTTGGTCTTTGAAGTTGTTACAGTTTTGGATTTTTTCTTAAATGTTGTATTTTTGCTCTTAGGAGCACTTTCAGTGTGAGAGTTTGCAGAAGAAGAGATATTCCCAGGATCATTAGGATCAGGGATAGTGGAGATAAACATTCCAAATTTAAGCATGGAACGATCAGGTCTAAGACATCCAGGGGTGAATCCTAGACCCTTTTTGTTTTTAACATTTCTCCCTGAAGCTAATATTTCATCAACTTTTTCAGAAGCATCACTACATCCTTTGATGGTGACTTTTTCAGCATTTAACTCAGCCAAGGCCCTTTCTTTAGCAGCAAGAGCCTTTTTCTTTCAATGCATAGAGTTTGATTTACTGACACTTGATCCTTATAGTTCTCTTCCAGAATGGTAAGCTGTTTTATCTTTTCATGACACTCTTTTAGTTGATCACGAAGATCAATATTCATTTTTCCAGCAGAGGTCTTACCATTCAGGGCTTTGTAGAGATCAAGGGCCAGTAAGTCTAGCTGAGTTAGACTTTCAAAAGGGACAAAAGTGGGAGGTACCTGACTGGAAGATTCAGTCGCAGAGGTAGAAGCTTCAGTAGCTTTAGCAGGAGCCTCTTCAGGGACCTCTTCTATCTTAGCCATTAGGGCTAAGGTAGGTTCATCAGTAAAGGCCATCAGTGCCATTTGAGTATCTTCTTCATCAGATGACTCATCAGAAGAGACATCATCCCAATCATTGTCTTCAGCAATAAGACCTTTACCCTTTCGCTGAGATTTCATCTTCTTGTATTTGTCTTTCAGCTTTTGGTACTTGGGATTTTTAGAAGAAGAAGAAGTAGTACAAGAAGGAGCAAACTAATTTTTCTTGTACCTGCAATCATTAGCAAAGTGTCCTTTGCCCTGACAGTTGTAGCAGGTAGCAGTAGCCTTATCAGTAGAATCTGATTTTGGCTTGTCAGTTAAAGTAAGAGGTTTCCTTCTTTGGAAGTTTCCCTTTTTGGCAAACTTTTTGAAAGTACGAGTCAGAAATGCAAGAGATTCATTAAAATCGGGATCTGATTCAGACATGTCAGAATCAGAAGATTCCAATTCAGTAATCGTTACTAAGGAGGAAGGAGCAGAAATAGGAGGAACTAAATCAGAAACCAAGGCAAGAGAAGTGCTCTTGGAATCTTTGGTATCTCTTATGAGATTCTTTTTCAGTTTCTTCTATTGCTCACGGTTCAGAAGAATACCGTACAACTCACTTAGAGTGAGTGTCTTTATGTCCTTAGACATAGTTAAGCAGGAGGTGTAAGTCTCCCAATATTCAAGAAGAGATTCCATGAACTTGGTGATCACCTCAAAGTTAGAGTAGACAGTACCGATAGTCTTCAAGTCGATCAGGAGACAGCTGAACCTCTGATGCGTCTGGGAGAAGGTTTCATCCTTCAGATGGATGAAGCTTTCATACTGGCGGACCAAGAATATCTTTCTTGATTCCATGAGGACTGCAGTACCCTCATACTGAACACATAGAGTGTTCCATATCTCTTTTGCAGTCCTGAGATGACATACAGAATGAAATACGTCATCAGGAAGTGACATTGCAATAAGAGACCTCGCCTTGGTGTCAATACTGACTAGGTGTCTGTCTTCATCATTCCACTCAGTCACTGGCTTCTCTAATTCCCTTGCGGGTATTTCAGGTTGGCCATTTGCAACAGGAACAGCATGGACCGTTTGTGCAGGAACATATGGTCCACGTTCCAGGAAGTATGGAATTTGAGGATCAGCACTGGATAGAAAGAGTTTCATCCTAGTTTTCCAAAGAGCAAAATTGTCTTTGTTAAACCTTGGTGGTTTTCCAGTAGAGCCAATATCAAAGTAGTTATCCTTAGCTTGAAGGGCCATGGATTAAAGGGAAGGATCACAAGATTTTTCTAGAGAGAAAAGAGAGCTTGAATCTACTCTGATACCACTTGTTGGTCAGATTGGGTGACCTTCAAGTAAGGAAAGATGTTTGGGATTATAGAAGGGGGGTTGAATATAATCACACAAAATTTCACTTTTAAATTCTATGTTTATAAACACTTTGAATTTACAGATTGTTTGCGGAAAAGAAAAGACTATGTCTAATCTAAACAATCTAAGTTACAATCTTTCACTATGCACTAAGTGAGAAGGTTAAGAAAAGATAAGAACTTAAGAGATAAATAAAGAAAGGATTAGGGTAGAAAGATGGATGAAGAAGAAGTATGGAGAACATCTTCTTCACGTCCATTTATACCCCATGGATTAAATGCATGTAGACCTACTGTGTAACAAGTGTCACACTCCTAAGGGTCCTATTGTACTATTTACTGTAAACAATTACAATTGCATGTTGTGCAAAAAGGTGCTTATATAAACAGTTGCCTTGAGGTCTGATAAGTATGGAGGGAATAGTAAAGTAACTGTCCTTTTGTACTTCTTGTGTCAGTAAAGGCGTGTAATCCTTTTGTGCATTAGGTAAAGACATTTTGCTAATCCTTTAGAATCAGGATACTGATCAGTGAGGAAGGCCCTGATACTGATGATGATCAGGGGTCACCGTATCCTGATGGTCTTCAGGATGTCATACGAAATTGAGAAGCTTGCTATTACTGAGTTCTGTGTTCAGATCACGAGCATGTTGTTCCTGTCATCAGCTATTTCTTCGACGTCGCTGATGGTTCTTTGAGTATGATCTTGATGTCTTCAGGAGGTCTTCACTTGTGGTCAGGATCAGTAGTCTTCAAAACAGACTCTTTCAAAATGATCCTGATCCTGAAAATTAAACTTATAAACTACAACTCAAACAACAAGGAATAACACTGAACAAACTCAGTGATAATTCCTCAAGCTGTAATAGAAGCAAAGACCTATTCACTAAGTAAAGTCTAAGGATCATTATCATTTCATCAGGTCTTAGGAAAGTTGGATCAACATTTACTTTAAATGTATTGTTGGTGTTTATTAGATCCTAGTGCAATGAACTCATGACTGCCACGATTCGTGTTTCCACTTTAGCGGGTTGTTGTTGGAAATCAAAGTCTCAAGAAACAAAAACTTGAAACTCAAGGAGAAGATGCGTATGAAAGAATGAAAAATAGAACTTTTTGGAACACTTTTTTCTCATTAAAACCAAATGCAAGTACAAGCTTAAATAGATTAAATGCTAATTAATAAAAGCAGGAAAACATATAAACGTTCATATTAAAAGCTAACTATGATCCTACTTAACCCATCAAGATTACCCGACATTCACCCTCGTAATCTTGATGATCTTGACCTGTTGGAAAGACGTTCATCAACATCATGACTTTTCCCAAACACCCGATCGACGTCCATCTCGGTCACGTCCAAAATCTTTACGTAACCTAAAATTCACTACACTTGTAACATCTCACATGGCATCCCGTTCGAACCGTTCATTAACATCTTGACTCTTCACGGATTGACGACCTCTTCCCCGGCTACATCCAAAGCCACCCGATTTGAAAAACGCCACAATGTTTACAACAATATAGTTTCTCCAATCTCTTCTTGTCTTGACAGCCGTAACCTTTACCGATCACCCTTGTTCAAAGAGGCCTTTCCACCGACCAAGAACACAAAGCCACCCGCTTCTACTGTTTTCTTTTAACATGCCAAACAAACTGAATCCAAAGCCACCTGCTTTGGCGAAACCTTTCTGCCCATTTTTCACGCACCTACGTCGGTCTCCCCTTATCACGAACAAGTCGATCAAGGACTGCAAAACCCGACGAAAACACCCCCTGTTGGGAAAAAAATGTCTCGAAATAAACCTTTTCCTTCCGTTGATCACAACTAACAGCCACGAAATACCGATATTCATCAACGGTCACCACCATTGTCCCAAACGGTACTCCCTCCTCATCAATGGTTGACCCGAAACACATTGACATCTACGTATTCTGTTGTTGTTAACCTTTTGGTTGCGCTTCACCTTTTTTTCTTCTTCTTCAATCCCCTGCCCTCCGCCAATCAACACCTCCCCGTCGACGGAGGTTGCCTCTGATCTTCAAACCCACTTCCTACGAGTCCTAAGCTCTTATACCAATTGTTGGAAATTAAAGTCTCAAGAAACAAAAACTTGAAACTCAAGGAGAAGATGCGTATGAAAGAAAGAAAAATAGAACTTTTTGGAACTCTTTTTTCTTATTAAAACCAAATGCAGTTACAAGCTTAAATAAATTTAATGCTAATTAATAAAAGCAAGAAAACATGTAAACGTGAATATTAAAAGCTAACTATGATCCCACTTATTTATCCTAAATTTGTGCATGCATGAAAAGACTTGGTCATCTAGCTAAGACTTAGTAACCCACTAAATAAACTTAACTAAAATGTCGACCCGTGATCCATAAATGGACTTAACCTATCAAGATTACCCGACAGGCCGACACGTCTGACAACATGTCCTTATTTTCTCAGTTTCTTATGGAGGAATTGGAAGGTACAAGTCACATGGGTTGCAATCATTACACCATGGCATTCGTTAATACCAATGTTCTAAAAAACGCGTTATGGATGTTAAGGCCCATGGTGCGACTATGAGGTGTCGCTTGCTGCTAGCGCGTTATGGCGAGTTATAAGACGCGTTATGGCGGGTTTTGGCGAGTTATGACGGGTTATAAGGCGTGAATAGTTTTTATTTTTTATATCTAATTTAAGGTTTATAAGCTTTGTATATTTTGTCAAATAATCAATGCATGGATCTTCTTTTGTTTGTAGTTTTAAATAAATTTTAATCATTATTGTTTAGTACACCGAGACACAAGGACATCTATATACACACTATATATATATAGATTTGCCACCTTAAGTCACCTTGAAAAATGCCATGGTCTCGCTGTAACTCGTAAGGCTTGAGGCTTGAGTTCGCCGCCATGTCACGCCTCACGCCATTTAGAACCTTGGTTAATACTCAAGAGTCCAATTATTTGTTATAAATAGAAGGCATTGGGGCATCATTTATACTTGCACCTAACTATCTACTCTCATCTCTTTCACCTTCATTCTTCCATTTTATAGAGGAATACCAAGGTGTTCTAAGTTTAGTTTTTACCTATTTTAGTAGACAATTTTACTTTCTCGTATTTACGTTTTATGCATTTTACTTTCTCGTATTTACTTTCTTGTAATTTAATTTCATCGTTATTTTAAATGCAAGTAGAAGTTAACTTTACTTTTCTTATGTCTTCAATTATAGGCTAATCAATTTAATGGGTGTGGGTGTGAG
>CM058042.1:50930288-51054244 GCA_030169165.1 Centaurea solstitialis | reverse complement strand
TCAGAAGGTGTTGGTCCAGATGTTTGGATTGAATTGAATTAGATCAAACAACTATAACTAAATAAGTATAATGCAGCAGAATAATTGAAATAAGTTATAGATGAATATGAACTAAAACGAAATACTCAACATATCAAGATCATCTTACTCGAATAATGACATGAAATAAATGATGAACTAACTTGAAGATCCAATGGAACAGTAATATCTATATTGATAAAACTTGATGAACAGTACATAAAAGATTACTTTCTTACAACGAAAAGTGCTAACCACTATTTATACATAAAGGAGATGACCTAACAAACCCACTATGATCTTGACACGTGTTACAATCCAGATCGTAGAAAGTGAGTCGGTTGAGGTAGTCACGTGAGTAGCACGAGGTAAAAATAACCGTTTCTGCAGAAGTTGTCTGATAGATTCTCTGTCAAGCATATCAGAGGTTCTGTGAGCTCTTACAGAGATTCTACTGAACTTGTCTTCATCCGATAGAGCCTCTATCAAAACTTGCAGAAGGTCTGATGAACAAGCCTTCAACTTCTGTCAAAACCTTGAAATCTTTTATCATTACTTTTACATTAATGAATCATGAACTAACAGAAGGTGAAAAAGAGTCAATGTAGTCATTAAAGGCTACATTTGTAAAACAAGAGAGGTTCTTGATTTTGGTACATTCATAAGTCTTCTCCTTTTAAAGATGGACTTAGAATCAGAGATGTTACTTCTTATCTTCTTTGCAGATTTAAAAATGCTCTGTAAAGACTTTTTAGATTTAAAACTTGGTTTGTTGTTAAATTCAGAATATCGTAGACCTCTTCTGCCCATATTGACCCTTATTTTGTTAAAAATGTTTTGGGCATCCTGAAATTTTCGAATCTTGAGCTCTCTGTCAAGTAAGTCTTGATGTAAAAACTCTCTTTCCTTTTGAAAGAACTCCTAAATGGACATATCATTGCTTCTTTCATTGTTCAATCTCTTTAGCTCATTTTCCTTTTCTTTTAAAGTCTTTTCTAGTTTAGTTATCTTCTCTTTAGAACTTTTCATTACGGATATTCGATCTTCTTTTGCTTTTTCAAACATCTGAAAGAATCTATTCTTTTCTTCTGTCAAAGTAGTAACTTCTTTTTCAAATAAGGATAAGTTTTCTTTGAGATTATTATATTCTGTTTGACGTGAGTCAAGATTCTCAATGATCTCATTGTAAAGTTCGTTGGTTTCAGAAGTAGATACCTCAAAAGATCGATTGCTGGAGGAGTTAGAGTCACCCTTGGCCATACCACAGAACTCTACATCATTTTTGGATTCCTCAAAGGCCACTAATCCCTTCTGCGGCTCGTCCTCCCTAATCTAGAGGATTCATCAGTTACGAGGTCACACGTTTGTGCCAAGACGACCTGTGAGATGCAGATGGCTTCTGTGGAGCCATCGGTCCAGTTGCCCAGCATACTGCAGCGTGATGGCCGGGCTTTCCACACCTAAAGCATTCATCCACACCCCTCTGTGGATCTCCTCTCGTTTCCTCTGTCCTCTGAAGGGATCTCTGATCCTCCTTCCCACTCTAGTCTTTTCTATCAAATTCTCTTCTCTCATAGCCTCCTCTCCTATCGTAATCTTCTCTTATCTCATAGTCAGCTTGATAACTCCAAAATTATACATGCTTTGGTCGTTCTGGTTACACAGTTTTATCCCATTTTAGCCATTTTCTCGTGCATTTTACTCTCGAAAGTCTATGTTTCTGTGTTTTGTAGGTTTTGAAGGCCATTGAGCGGAAAAGTATAAAAAGAGGCGAAAAAGCATGAAAAATAATCAAAAAGTGAACAGAGACCACTTCGCAATCTCAAAGATCTCATTTGGCGGCGCGAAGTGAGTGGATTCTAGAATTTTCTTGCTTTTACACCCTTTTCGTGTTGGAGATCATGAATTTAGCGCCGCGAAGTTGATGAATACTCTCTATGGAAAATTCTAGAATGAGCTAAAAAAGGAAAGAAGGGTTTCGTAAGTGCTTCGCGTCGCAAAGGTGCCTCTTCATGAACGCGAAGTAGAGCGTTTCTTGCATTATAAATACCGGTTTCCACCTATTGTTTTGAGCATCAAATCAAGTCAGAAAATGAAATCGTCAATTTAGAAATCGAGTCTGAGTCCAGTAATTAGGAGAGAGAGTTGTGCATGAGCCAACAATGGAGGTCGATCCTCACCCGGAGTCGTCTAGCCGGTGTCCGATCATCCCCCGTTGCACGGTCTGCATAATGTCTTTCTGTTTGTTTACTTTCGTTAGTATGTTTAGTGAGTAGTTTAGTTATAGTACTTATTATGGTTTGATGAATTTTGTCGGATGATTTAATATTGGTTTTATTATAATACAAATATTGGTTTATTGAATGTTTATCTGTTGATTCCTATATTGATGTTTAAACTGTGGCTACTTGAAGTTGTTGATTGTGTGTATTTACTTTATGATAATAAGTAGATAGACTCCGTCCGGTTAATCAATCTCCCTTACCTTTCACTCCAGTGACGCGGAAATATGTGGTAAGCAACCCTCGGACCAGAGTAGGTTGGATTGTAGGGTCCCACAACTTAGCATTGATTAGGGTGACTTTTACTAGACTTTCACAAGTCCCTGTATTTGGGCCGGGAGACCAACGTGATTGATAATCACATATATACATGCTAGGGTGCTTAGGCTTAAATTCTTACAATAACCAATAATCTATATCTTTCGGTAATTGTATAAATCATCCACAAAAGGATTCTCCATAACCATAATAAGTATTCGTTTGTCTCTTATTAAATTAGATCTTTGTTTAATTTACTTATATGCTTTTTAGTTGATCAAAATCTTTTCATAAAAACCCCGTTTAATATTAGTTGTAGTTAGATTAATTATATAACTTAAAGACTTTGTTAGATAGCTTCACTGTTCCCAGTAGTAAGAACGATACCTGGTACTTTCCTACACTATATTACTCACGATCAGGTACGCTTGCCTGTATATGTGGTAATATTAGTTGGGTAATTTAAGGGTTAAACTTGGTACTGTTTTTATAAATTACCGCATCAAGTTTTTTGGCGCCGTTGCCGGGGAATGGTGGCTTATTTAATTTAAGTCTTATAGTTGTTTAGTTAATCGATCCTTGTGAGAGATTTTATCTCTTGCAAGTTTATTGCTTTCTAGTTTTAATTTTAGTTTTTATATTTTATCCCCCACGTTGCCCTTGATCGTTTTGGTTGTGATTTCAGAGATTTCATGCCGGATTTGTTAGAGCCATTTGCGGAGCCCGAAAAAGAAATCAAAAAGAAAAACAAAAAGAAGTTCAAAGCCGGAAAAGTTCTACCGAGAACTTTGAACTTTGAAATGGTAGATGATCAACCAATGTGGACCGTCCGGAGAACCGCTCCCGCCATTGCACTACGGCCAATCACGAATCCTGATTTGGATAAAGACATCTAGGGTCAATTCCTCCACATGATTCGGGAGTTGACTTTTGTTGGCAAAAGCGATAGCAAACCTATCGTATACGTGGAAAGCTTCATTGACATATGCGATCTCTTCAAAACCGAAAATGCCTCGGACGAGCAATTCGTTTAAGGTTGTTCCCGTTCACCCTCATTGGAGAAGCAAAAGCATGGCTTCGATCACTTGAGCCGAGTTCTATCACCACATGGGAGAATTTGCGCGCCAAGTTTACGTTATGTTTCTTCCCACCATCGAAAATCAAAAAGCTCCGCGTCGATATTCACACGTTTCGCCCAGAAGACGATGAGGCTATATCCGAAGCACGGGAGAGATTTAAGCACTTAATGAATTCGTGCCCGAGTCACGGGTTGAGCAAAAGCGAACAAGTTCAGACATTCTATAGTGGGCTAAACTACCCGTCACGATGCACCTTGGATTCGTCCGCCGATGGCTTATTCATGTATAAAACTCCCACGCAAGGATACAAGCTTCTTGATGACACGCTGATTCATAAGATCGATTGGAAGTCGGATAGATGCTTACATGTTCCAAAATTTGCCAGAAAAGTTTCCACCGACTTTGATCAAACCGATGAAATCGCCGCCATGAAAAACAAACAGGTAAGGTTTGAAAAAAAGATAGATAAACTAACTAAATCTATCCATGTTTTGCAGGTTGGTTGCGAGGAATGCAATGGACCCCATCTTACCAAAAACTGTCCGAACAAACCAATGATGACACCCGAAGAGGTCAACTTTCTCAACCGGGGTGAATATCAAGGGAGATGGAACAACAACCGAAACTTCAACCAAAGACCTCCCGGTTTCTTTGCTCCAAATCAACAAAACCAACCACGAGCGGAAGGCAAAAGTCAACCACGCACATTCCTTGAGGAGCTAGTCTCCCAATTCATCGGCTCCAAAAAGAAAATCAAC
The DNA here is from genome assembly GCA_030169165.1 of Centaurea solstitialis. Lineage (NCBI taxonomy): Eukaryota > Viridiplantae > Streptophyta > Magnoliopsida > Asterales > Asteraceae > Centaurea > Centaurea solstitialis. The sequence continues at coordinate 51,049,849 of CM058042.1, read as the reverse complement.
GAAGAGGTAAGCTCATACCTAAGAAATCAATAGAGTATGATTCAAAATTTGGAATTGCAGGTTGGGCGAATCTCACAAACTCTAAGCGGGAGGATGCAAGGAGAGCTTCAGACACAAACATAAGTGAATCCGAAGGTGGAAGCAACAAAGGTGGTGATGATGGTTGAGGGTGTGTGATAACACCAAAATTATACATGTTTTGGTTATGCTTAATTGAATGATTTCTCCCCATTTCTCACCCATTTCTGGTCTAAGTACTCACACTTGGGACTTATTCTTACTTTTATAGGTTTTGGAGGCCGTGGAACGGAAAAGTACGGAAAAAGGCGAGAAAACGTGAAAATTGTACAAAGTCAATCCAGTAGCCATTTTGCGTCCGCGAAGTTTCAAGTCTGGCGCCGCCAAGTTCGTCAAAGTTGAAATCCAGGGTTTGACCTAAGTGTTTCGCGCCGCAAGGATGCCGCTTCGCGATCGCGAAACGGGCTCCGAGTCTCTCCTTTTAAATACTGGCCTCCTCCTTCAATTGACATAGAGCCAAATTTGTGTGTAGTTCTGAGTTCTTAAGTGTTAGAGAGAGAGAGAGTTATTGTGCCGATACGCTACGAGGTTTGATTCTCGATCATCCGTCGTTGTACTGTCGGTATAATGTCTATTTCTACTCTCTTGTTTTCTGACTCTATTATGTTTTGTGAGTAGTTTTCAGTAGTGGTACTTATTATGGTTGATGAACCTTGTGGATGATGATTTTATGATTTAATGTTTATTGGTTTGTTTTTGGTTTATTGAATGTATGTTATGGTTCCGATTTGATTCGTATTGTATGGTTATTGAACTCGTTGGTTGGGTGTATCTGTTGGACCAAGATAGATAGACTCCGATAGGTTAATCAACCTTTCTTGACCTTCCCTTCGTAACCCGGAGAGTTGTGTTAGGTGGTTACTCGGACCGAGAGCGACCAGGTAGTAGAATACCGTGCAATAGAGATAGAATTGGGTGACTGGTACTAGATTGCCTGACTAACAGTCTATGTATTGGGACTAGGGGGACCAAAAACCTAGTTGACAGCCATAATAATCACATGCTAGGGTGTCCCAGACTTAAATTCCTACAATAACCAAAACAAACAAACATTTGGCCAGTTTAAATCATCCACTTGGGGAATCACTATACCATGATAAGTACTACTGTTTTCATTCATATAGTTTTAAATAATCTGTTATTTGCTTTCTTAGTTTCTTAGTTAATTTAGTTGTCTTTTATTTAATTAAACCTTTTTAATAAAAACCCCCAAAGCTTTAGGTTAATTAAACTAGTCAAGATTAATAGTCTACAAAACTTGACCGTTCCAGTGGTAGATACGATACCTGGACTTTCCTACACTATATTACTCACGATCAGGTACGCTTGCCTGTGAATGTGGTAAGATAGTGGCATGGCATTAGAGGTTAAAACTTGTTTCGCTTTTTATATACAATAATTACCGCATCAGTGTGCCAAAGAAAAATTCATGGACTGACATCTACAAAAAGGAGTACGTACCTTCCGATAGCGATAGCGCGCCGGACTATGCCACGGATTATGACTCCGATTTTTCGGAAGGGCTTACTTTCACTCTTGATGATTTGACACTCCGTGACCCGATTTACTTGAACAATGAGGATAAGGAAGAAGAGGAGGAACATAAACAAGGAGATTATGCAAAGCTCGTGATCCCGCCGAAAGACAAAGGAAAAGGGAAGCTAGAGGAGAAGAACGAAAGAGAGCATGTCTCCAAATGCACTTACATCTTTCCAATCAAAGAGGACCCGTGGAGTTATAGTTTACCTATTTCTATTAAAGGAAAATTTACTGGTCTTGCTTTGATTGATATAGGTGCCGCACTTAACATGATGCATGTTGGTTATTGCAAGAAAAGTGGAGTAAAAAAGCTAACACCGACATCGTATCAATATAGAGGCATAAACGGATACATGACGAGACCCCTTGGAAATGCGGAAGGTGTACCAATTCGCATCGGGAACTTTATTTACCCCACGGACTTCATTGTTACTGACCTTCCAAAGAACACCGAAATTCCAATCATTCTTGGAAGGGCATTCTTGCACACGGCACAAGTCAATGTCGATATGTGCAACCAAGTGACTAGTATGGGGTACGGCGACACGCGAATGTTCTTTGATCCCGATGGAAAGTCGGTGTCACACCTTAGAGAACCCTACGATGATCCAGCCCAATCGTTCAAAACAAAGTTTGGTCATCTCCTTCCACATGCACGGCCGAAGACAACCGAAGCTGTGGCCAAACCAGTAGATTCAAATGGAGATACATCAAACACCAACACATCGAGGGCATCGAAAAAGGGGAATAGAAAGAAGAAGGGCTCGTCACCCCGTCGTGCAAAGAAGTGAACCTCATCTTGAGTAAAGCTCTAGACTCCGACAAAAATGAAGCGCTTCTCGGGAGGCAACCTTAGCATTTCTATCCTTAGCTTTAAACTTTTGTTTTTCTTGTGTGTTTTGTCTAATGTTTTTGTTTGTTATTGCTTACATAACCATCTCGAGTGCTTAGAAACCAAAAACGGGGAATTCTGACCGGAGATGAAAATTTTGAAATTTTGAAACAACGAGCACTTCGCGAACGCGAAACCCCTGGGTTCGCGACGCGAAGTGACCACTTCGGGTACAAGGTAAAAAATTTCGAATTTCGTGACGCAAGGATAACAGTTTAGCGACGCGAAGGTGTTGATTAGGGGATTTCTTAAGAACAGCAGGGACTTCGCGAACGCGAAGCCCTGTGCTTCGCAACACGAAGAGGTCTGCATAAGGCTTTTTAAGGCTTTTCTCTTCACTTTTCAAAACACAAAACCCTAACACACCTTTGGTGCCACAAAACATGCTACCTCCACTTTGAGAAATCGAATTTTTGAGCTTCAATTTTGCATTCCAATGAAACCCAAGGTGTGTTTCCTATGATCTCCTAGTTGGATTAACCACATTAATGGTGGAATTGCACTCCATTCTTGTTTTTCATGTTCATATACCTCATGCTTATATTTTTGATTATACAATTGTTCTTTGATGATTATAGCATGTTGGGTATTAGATTAGTTTAAATTGTTCATATATGAGATTGTGATTTCATTCTAAGTGTGGGAATTTCTCCAAAATTCCCATATCTATTTTGATGACATATATGAATTAGGAGTGTAATGCTGATTTTGTTGATTATTGGATGCTTGATTTGGCTAGACTAAAAGTTCAAGTTTGGGGATTTTCCAAATCCCCATTGTTCATTCACAAGTGAACTTCATTAGTTCATGAACTTCTTGATTATGTCTCATTGGATTGATTGGTTTCTTGATTATGTCTTAATGGTTTTCATGATGAATATTAGACTAAGACATGGTTATTGATTTTTATAGAGACAAAGAACCGCATCCACTTCCGCTTCCGCCATCAACTACCGTGCTCCCGATGGGAGCCATGCGTTCACCTACTTCATGAATGACCCAACCTTGAACAAAAACCAGAATACCGAGCTTTGTGATACTTTGAATAGGATTGCCAGTCGTCAAATTGTCATCCTAAGGAGGGCCGATTGGGAACTCCTTCAGACATTGGGAGTGGACAACCGGGTTAGGGCCATTCTAGATAAACACGCCATGGGAGAAAACGGCCAAGAGTACTTCATTTATAATGCATGTGACCGAGTTTTCAGGATCGACGAACCGCTCTATCGCGAGCTTATTCTTGAGTTCGTGACTAGCTTTGTCTTCGACGCCAACAAAGCGATCATAGATTGCCATGAGCCGTGCATGACATTCCGCCTTGGAGGAATATGGCGTACTCTTTCCTTGGCCAATTTTGGTGCGTACATCTTGGGATATTCTTGGAGATGGCGACTACAATTCCAACATTAAAGTCAAGGGTTTGTTGTCTTTCATCGACCGACTCCTACACCGTATGTTAGTACATGCGGTCAACTCCCGTTCCTCTAGTGAAAAGAAGATCACGGTGTATGATCTTTGGCTCCTTGACCGACTCACCACGGATGATCGATATCCGGACGCTCTTTACATCATTGCTATCTAACTTTCGAAGGCGAGCGAATATCGAGAAGATGTTTAGAGGCCAATACATCACTCGCTTAGCCCAACACTTTGGTGTCTTGACCGTGGAGGCAATAGATTCTATAACCAACTTGGGAGACATGGGCTTGATCGACACGGATCAATTGCGAGGAATGGAGGTAGTTCAACCGGTCCGAGCAAGGGATGGAGTACGGTATAGATAGGAATACAACCCAAATGGCGACTCACTTTGGACTCAATATGGAACCTGCCTACGCTCCTTCTCCGTTGTGGGCGTATACCGAGCAAAATCCACCCGGATTCGCATCATTCAAGATATGTCGCAATCATCCTCGTGGCCCCTATTGATTTTGATCTCTTATATCTTTGCATTCGATTTGGTTGTCTGAATAATTTTATTTTTGTTTGGTTTGTTTGCTTTGAACAATTTTATTTGTTTGCTTGTTTAGGATTGTTTTACAATTTCAATTGTTTGGATGTTTGGTTTTTGTGTTTTATTCTTTTTACATTTTTTGTTTTTGGTAATAGTTGTAGCTTGTGATGATCCCGCATCGCTTTCGGTTTTGGATAGTTTTCATTAATGGCACTAAGTCTCAAAACCCAGGAAGTTTCTTTTTTCCCAACCTCCTTATCTGTGATAATTGTTGAATTGAGGAAACTGCAAATTTTAAGTGTGGCGAGGGGGTTAAGTAGACTTAACTATTTTAATAATTGGGTTAACTTATGCTTTTGAAATGTCCTTGTTCAAATTTTTGAAAGCTTTGAAATTTAACCCTTTTTTTTTTCAAAATATGAGATTGTTTTGGAGACTTAGATCCTTGTATAGGATGACACTAAATAATGTTATTTGAGTTAAGTAATGCCTTGGAATGCTAATTGTCATGAGTGCCTCACCCATTCCCATGAGAGATTGAGCCTTAATTGATTATTCATTTCGTGAGGATACCGACTTTGACCCAAGGTAGAACTTGTCACTTTGGATGCTTGTCAAGACCACAAAAGGAAAGTATTTATCACCATTGCACTGATAGAGGCCTTCGTTTCAACCCATGTTAGCCTTCGTTAAGTAATCCTAACATTAGATTATTTAATTTGCCAAAGCCCTTATTGTGAAAGTGTTCACCTTTAACACTTTATCCCTTGAAATCCCTTTGAGCCTTAGCCTTTTCATTTCTTTACCCATACCATATATCCTTTAGCCATTTCTTTTTATCTATCTTTTGAACGTAGCTTAAAGTTGAAAACTTTATCTTGTTTTTGGTCCATTTAATGAAATCTGACAAATAGAGAAAAAGAGATTGAGAAAAGTTTGGAAGTTGAAAAGAAAAGAAAAAGAAAAGAAGTTAGAAGAAAGAAAGTAAAAAGAAAAACGACTCATCAAAAAGAAAAATCAAAAGAGTCGATGTTTGAAAAAGAAAAGAAAAGAAAAATATCGATCCCAAAATAAGGGAAGAAGAGGTTAAAACTTGTTTCGCTTTTTATATACAATAATTACCGCATCAAGTTTTTGGCGCCGTTGCCGGGGAACGGTAGTTGTTAGATTTTAGTCTTTATTAGTTTTGTTAATCGATCCTTGTGAGGGATTCTTCCCTTGCAAGTTTTTCGCTTTCTAGTTTTCATTTACTTTATTTTACCTCTTTGTTTCCCGCAAGTTGCCCGTAACCGTTTGTTGTGGTTTCAGTCACGACGGAACTGTTAGAGCCATTTGAGGAGCCGGAGAGAGAATTCAGAAAAAAAAACAAACAGAAATCAAAAGCCAACAAAGTTCGCCCGAGAGCTTTGAATTTTGAAATGGGGGACGAAGCACCGATGTGGACCACCCGGAGAGCCGCTCCAACCGTACCCACCAATCCGATCACGAAGCCGGACTTAAACAAGGAGATCCCGAGGAAGCTCCTTCACATGATCAAGGATCTTACTTTCGACGGGAAAAACGGTAGCAATCCCATCGTACACATGGAGAACTTCGTGGACATATGTGATCTATTCAAAACGGAGGAAGGACGAGATGATGCGATTCGCCTTCGAGTCTTTCATCTTACACTTACCGGAGAAGCCAGAGCTTGGTTACGATCGTTGGAGCCAAGTTCCATCACCACTTGGGAAGGACTTCGCTCAAAGTTCCTTTCCCGATTTTTTCCACCATCCAAAATTGACAAGTTACGAGCCGATATCCGATCCTTTCAACAAGATGATGGGGAGAAAAATATCCGAAGCATGGGAACGTTTCAAACACCTTCTAAATTCGTGCCCGAGTCACGAATTGAGTAAGAGTGAGCAAGTCCAAACTTTCTATAGTGGGCTTGCTTATTCTTCATGAGCTACATTAGATTCATCTGCCGGAGGTGTATTCATGTACAAAACGCCCACGGAAGGATATAAGCTTCTCGAGGACATGCTCATACACAATATAGATTGGAGGACGGACAAGCGCTTGCAAATCCGAGAATGGCCGGAAAGATCTCAACCGACTTCGACCCATCCGATGAACTAGCCGCAATGAAAAACCAAAAGGTAAAGTTTGAACGCAAAATTGAAGAACTGATTAAATCTGTTCATGCTTTGCAGGTTGGATGCGAGGAGTGCAATGGACCACACTTAACTAAAGATTGCCCGAATCGTCCAATGATGACACCCGAGGAGGTAAACTACCTCAACCGAGGCGACTATCAAGGGAGGTGGAACAACAATCGTAACTTCATTCCGAGACCTCCTAGTTTCTTTGCACCGAATCAACAAACCCAAAGAACGGATGGAGAGCCACGCGTTTCTATCGAGGACCGACTTCTCCAATTCATGGATGCACAAAAGAAGCTCAACGATGAGGTAGGTTCGTACTTACGTAACCATCAAAGTACTATCCAGAATTTGGAATTGCAGGTTGGTCGTGTTTCACAATTGCTAAGTGAAAGGACTCAAGGGGAGCTGCCAACACAAACCCAAGTCAACCCGAAGGTAGAGAATGCGAAACCAATGCTCATGATGACCGGAGAACCATCAAAGAAGAAGTGGACGGATATTTACACAAAGAAGTATGTGGAGAGCGATAGTGGTAGTGAACCTGATTATGCCACGGACTATGACTCGGAGGGGTTCACAATTTCGTTCGAGCATCTACGACTCAAATGACCCATTTCTTCAAGAGATGATGAGGAGGAAGACGGAAAACAAGGTGGATATGCGGAGTTCGTGATACCGAAAAAGGAGGATAAAGGCAAAGAGAAGGAGAAAGAGAAGGCGGCGGAAGATGAACTCCTCTACATTGCACCTATCAAGCATGATCCGGGAAGTTACAATTTACCTATTTCATGTTTTAAATTTAAAGGTCTTGCTTTGATAGATTCAGGTGCCGCACTTAATATGATGCCTGTTGGTTATTGCAGGAAAATGGGAGTCAAGAAGATCGTAACAACAGACTATCAATACCGAGGGGTGAATGGATACATGACTAAGCCGTTGGGGATAGCGGAAGGAGTCCCGATTCGAATTGGAAACTTTGTCTACTACACAGACTTCATCATAGCTAACCTTCAGAAGGACATGGAGATTCCGATTATTCTTGGAAGAGATTTTCTACACACCGCCCAAGTAAATACCGACATGAGAAATCAAGTGTCAAGCTTGGGGTATGGTGATAAGCGGATCTACTTTGATCCCAACAGAGAGCCGGTCACCCATCTCGATGAACCTTATGAGGATCCTTCTCAAGCTTACAAGAAGAACACGAACCGCCCACTACTCCCTCATGAACATGTAAAGCAGACGGAGGACTATCCAAACCCGATACATCAAAAAGATCAAACACTCAACGGGTCAGGACCCTCCAAGAAAGAGAATAGAAAGAAGAAGGGCTCGTCAGCCCGACGTGCCAAGAAATGAGCCGAAAAGGGGTCGAGCTCTAGACCCATTAAAAATGAAGCGCTTCTCGGGAGGCAACCCGAACAATTTTTTCGTTTTTCATTTCTAGTATTTTTCGAGTGTGTTTTTTCTAATAATTTTGTTTGTTATTGCTTAGATAACCATACGGAGGAGATGGAAGCCAAAATCGAGCAAATCCGACACGCGATGAAGGTTTTCAAAAAGTGGAAACAGAAGACTCTTCGCGATCGCCAGTTTTTAAGCTTGGCGATGCGAAGTCAGCCATCCTTGGTATCAGGTACAATTTTCAAATCTCGCGGCGTGAAGATGCCGTCTCGCGACGCAAAGTTTTCAAATTAGGTTAAAATTTTCAAAAACCTCTCGTTTCGCGATGCGAAACATCCTGTTTGGCGACACGAAATCGGTGCAGACGGGTTTTTAAACCCTTCTTTCTCACTTTTTCAAAGTACACAACCCTAATTCTCTCTAGGTACCGCGAGCTTTCTTCAAGCACTTGCGAAATTCGAATTTCTTGAGCTTCAATTTCATCATTCTTCATGGCAAAGGTATGTTTCCTAAACTCAATTTCGTTGGATTAGCTTGATTTGGTAAGATTAGATCTTGATTTGGGCATCAATGGTGTTTTGTGCTTTCATAGGTTTTAGATTATTCTTGAAGCTCCATTGATTGTTTAGTGCTTATTGGTTGATACATGCTATACACTTTGATTGAGATTTCATTCTAGCATGCTACTAATTTGTTGAATCTAGTGAATGTGCTTTGATGATAAGTGTGGGGATTTTGCACCAAAATCCCCTCCCTTGTTTAGTTAGCTAGATTTGTTTTGAGGGAAGTTGGACTAAAAGTTCAAGTGTGGGGATGTTTCCACACCCCCCTTTTTGATTTGGTTTTTCACGCATGCATTCGTTAGTTGAACTTGTTAGTCGTGGAAGCTTTGTCTCGTAGCGTTTTGATATGCATGAACCTTGTCTTGCGTTTATTGATCAATTGTATCTAAGACAATGGTATTTTGGATTTTTGTAGAGACAAAGGACCCGCTCGTCAACTTCCACTGCTCCTACCTTCCGTGCACAAGATGTGAGCCATGTGTTCACCTATTTCATGAACGACCCAACGTTGAACGCTCCAAAGCGTGAGGAATACCGGGATACAGTTAACCGGCTTATCGCTCGTCAAGTGTTAGTGCCGAGGAGAGTCGATTGGAACCTCCTTAGATCCATGGGAGTCGAGAACGACATCAAGGCGATACTCGAGAAGCACGCCTATGACGAAGATGGCACCGAGTATTACATATGCCGTGCATGGGAACGAGTCTTTGACATCGCCGAGACCCTCTACCGCGAGCTTATCATTGAGTTCGTGGCCAATTTTCGTTTTGATGCCGGAAAGGCTCTTCAAGAGTTCTACCAATCATGCATGACATTCCGACTCGGTGGAGTGTGGCGATCGCTTTCTTTGGTGGAATTTGTCGTTGCTTTGGGGATATATACCCAAGATGAGGTCGATGCTCCCGGATTTGTGGAATACATGTGGGCGACTGCGAAAAGACAGCACGGTTTTGATCCTCAGTTGGCTTGGGCGATCTTGGGTGACGGTGACTATGGTAGTAATCTCAAAGTGAAGGGTTTTCTTGCTTCTTCGGACCGACTTTTGCACCGCATGCTCATTCACGCGGTAAATGCTCATTCCTCGAGTGAGGAAAAAGTTTCTACGTACGATCTTTGGCTTCTTGAGCAGCTTTCTACGGATGACAAGTATCCGAATGCTCAAGGCAAGTGGTTATCGAGAGGGGAGTCGATTGGTTGGTGGCCAATACGTTACGCTTCTAGCTAAGCACTTCGGTATCCTAACGGAGGGTACCATTGCCTCGATGACGAACCTTGGTGAGATGGGATTGATTGACATGGACCAACTCCGTGGCATGGGGATAGCGACGGTGGAGCACTTGATCGGTAGAGACCAAAATGTGTGGATTCACAACCCTCAAGCTTATGGGATGAGGAGAGCACCTCGAAGCACGCAAGAGACCGGAGGCACGAGTGGGACGAACGCGGGAGAACAACCGGCGGATTGGACGGCGTATTTGGGTTACCAAGATCTGAGTAACCGACTCTCGGAGATGTCATTGTCCTATGGCCAACATCATCAACACATGGAGTACAACACAACGGAGGCTCTCCACCAAGCAAATTGGCAAAGTGGAGTGGTGAACCAAATGGCCTCCCACTTTGGTATTCAACCAAATACCGCGTATGCTCCATCACCTTTTTGGCCGTACTCCGAGGACGCACCGCCCGGTTTCCCTACTTTTGAGGATTGGCGCAACTAACCTCGTGGCCCTTATTGATCTCTATATCTTTTACCTCCTATTCGATATGGTTGTTTAAACAATTTTTATTCTTGCTTTGTTTGTTTGGTTTGGTTGAACATCTTTTTATTTTTGTTTGGTTTGTTTAGGATTTAAGACTTTTAATTGCTTGCTTAGATTTGGTTTTATTTTCTTTTGTTCGTTTTTACTTTTTCTTTTTCTTTTTTTGGTAATAGATACAGCGATCTATGATCTTGAACCGAGCACGATTTTGGAATACTCTCTCTTAGATCAGAACAGATTTCGTCACATAACCCGGGAAGTTTCTCTTTTCCCCAATTACTCCTTAATTGTTTTAACTGTTGCATTGAGGACACTGCAAATTTTAAGTGTGGGGAGGGGGTTATGTAGACTTATCTGTTTAAATGGGTTCACTTTTTGCTTTTTTATTTGTCGTTTTTCAAATTTTTGAAAGCTTTAAGACTTGACCCCAATTTTTTTCGAAATCTGAGATTGTTTTTGGAACTTAGTTGCTTGCATAGGAGAACACTGAATGAGATTATTTGAGTAAAAGGATGCCTTGGAATACCAATTACCATGAGTGCCTCACCCAACTCCTTTGAGAGTTTGAGTCTGATTGTTTATTCATTTCGTGAGGAATACCGACTTTGACCCAAGGTAGAACTTGTCATTTGAATGCTTGTCGAGACCACATAAGAGAAGTATTTATCACCATTGCACTGATAGAGGCCTTCGTTTCTTACCTTTTTAGCCTTCGTTAGATAACCTCATCTTAAGGTTATTTAATTTTCCTAGCCGAATTTTTGAAAGTACTCACTTTTAGTACTTTATCCCTTGTAACCCTTTTGAGCCTTAGCCTTTTCATTTCTTTACCCAATACATTTTATCCTTTAGCCCATTCTTTTTATCTATCTTTTGGCCGTAGCTCAAAGTTGAAAACTTTTTATGTTTTTGGTCCGTTTTATGAAATCTGACAAATAGAGAAAGGGATTGTATAAAGAGTTGAAGTTGAAAAAACATATAGAGCTTGAAAAAGAAAAGAAAAAAAGAAAAGAAAAGAAAAGAAAAGAAAGATAGTAAAAGAGTAAACGACTCATTATCGAAAAAGCAAAATCAAAAGAGTCGATGTGCTCAAAAGAAAACAAAAATATCGAGCCACAAATAAGCAATATGCTTAGGCCGATACAAAAGTGAAAGTGATAGAAATCTCGAGCTCTAAAAATCTCAAAAGTCAGATGATTAATTTGGATCCTAAACTGATTAGTTTTCAGGTTTTTGCTACAACCCTTAGTCACTTGTATATCCCTTATCCTACCCTTAACCCTTAGCCTAACATTACAACCTTAAAGTCCTCTTGATGGTTGACAACTTCTCAGTAGTGGAGATTTGATTTGGTGACAAGCTTATGCATGCGGGAATTAGTCGAGTATTGGTGTGATCACTTATCATATATACACTTTTACCCCCGAGAGATACACTTTAAATTGTCATTCATACTATGTGAGGGTAAAAGGTTGAGCTTGGTATCCAATTGCTTGATGTGTCTTGTTCTTGTGTTCGATTGTGTGAGTATTCTTTGTTCTCTTGAATGATCTTGGGTGGAGATAATTTTGGCGTTATTTTTCTTATCTTTCAGTCTTTTGATTGAGGACAATCAAAGCTTAAGTTTGGGGATTTTGATAACACCAAAATTATACATGTTTTGGTTATGCTTAATTGAATGATTTTGCCCCATTTCTCACCCATTTCTAGTCTAATTACTCACACTTGGGACTTATTCTTACTTTTATAGGTTTTGGAGGCCGTGGAACGGAAAAGTACGGAAAAAGGGAGAAAACGTGAAAATTGCACAAAGTCAATCCAGTAGCCATTTCGCGTCCGCGAAGTTTTTAAGTCTGGCGCCGCCAAGTTCGTCAAAGTTGAAATCTAGGGTTTGACCTAAGTGTTCCGCGCCGCGAGGATGCCGCTTGGCGATCGCGAAACGGGCTCCGAGTCTCTCCTTTTAAATACTGGCCTCCTCCTTCAGTTGACATAGAGCCAAATTTGTGTGTAGTTCTGAGTTCTTTAGTGTTAGAGAGAGAGAGAGAGAGAGAGAGAGAGTTATTGTGCCGATACGCTGCAGGGTTTGATTCTCAATCATCCGTCGTTGTACTGTCGGTATAATGTCTGTTTCTACTCTCTTGTTTTCTGACTCTATTATGTTTTGTGAGTAGTTTTCAGTAGTGGTACTTATCATGGTTGATGAACATTGTGGATGATGATTTTATGATTTAATGTTTATTGGTTTGTTTTTGGTTTATTGAATGTATGTTATGGTTCCGATTTGATTCGTATTGTATGGTTATTTGAACTCGTTGGTTGGGTGTATCTGTTGGACCAAGATAGATAGACTCCAATAGGTTAATCAACCTTTCTTGACCTTCCCTTCCTAACCCGGAGAGTTGTGTTCGGTGGTTACTCGGACCGAGAGCGACCAGGTAGTAGAATACCGTGCAATAGAGATAGAATTGGGTGACTGGTACTAGATTGCCTGACAAACAGTCTATGTATTGGGACTAGGGGAACCAAAAACCTAGTTGACAGCCATAATAATCACATGCTAGGGTGTCCCAGACTTAAATTCGTACAATAACCAAAACACTCAAACATTTGGCCAGTTTAAATCATCCACTTAGGGAATCACTATACCATGATAAGTACTACTGTTTTCATTCATATAGTTTTAAATAATCTTTTATTTGCTTTCTTAGTTTCTTAGTTAATTTAGTTGTCTTTTATTTAATTAAACCTTTTTCATAAAAACCCCCCAAAGCTTTAGGTTAATTAAACTAGTCAAGATTAATAGTCTACAAAACTTGACCGTTCCCAGTGGTAAATACGATACCTGGACTTTCCTACACTATATTACTCACGATCAGGTACGCTTGCCTGTGAATGTGGTAAGACAGTGGCTAGGCATTAGAGGTTAAAACTTGTTTCGCTTTTTATATACAATAATTACCGCATCAGTGTGCCAAAGAAAAAATCAGGGACTGACATCTACAAAAAGGAGTACGTACCTTCCGATAGCGATAGCACGCCGTACAATGCCACGGATTATGACTCCGATTTTCCAGAAGGGCTTACTTTCACTCTTGATGATTTGACACTCCGTGACCCGATTTACTTGAACGATGAGGATAAGGAAGAAGAGGAGGAACATAAACAAGGAGATTATGCAAAGCTCGTGATCCCGCCGAAAGACAAAGGAAAAGGGAAGCTAGAGGAGAAGAACGAAAGAGAGCATGTCTCCAAATGCACGTACATCTTTCCAATCAAAGAGGACCCGTGGAGTTATAGTTTACCTATTTCTATTAATGGAAAATTTACTGGTCTTGCTTTGATTGATATAGGTGCTGCACTTAACATGATGCATGTTGGTTATTGCAGGAAAAGTGGAGTAAAAAAGCTAACACCGACATCGTATCAATATATAGGCATAAACGGATACATGACGAGACCTCTTGGAAATGCGGAAGGTGTACTAATTCGCATCGGGAACTTTATTTACCCCACGGACTTCATTGTTACTGACCTTCCAAAGAACCACCGAAATTCCAATCATTCTTGGAAGGGCATTCTTGCACACGGCACAAGTCAATGTCGATATGTGCAACCAAGTGACTAGCATGGGGTAAGGCGACACGCGAATGTTCTTTGATCCCGATGGAAAGTCGGTGTCACACCTTTGAGAACCCTACGATGATCCAGCCCAATCGTTTCAAAACAAAGTTTGGTCATCTCCTTCCACATGCACGGCCAAAGACAACCGAAGCCGTGGCCAAACCAGTAGATTCAAATGGAGATACATCAAACACCAACACATCGAGGGCATCGAAAAAGGGGAATAGAAAGAAGAAGGGCTCGTCACCCCGTCGTGCAAAGAAGTGAACCTCATCTTGACTAAAGCTCTAGACTCCGACAAAAATGAAGCGCTTCTCGGGAGGCAACCTGAGCATTTCTATCCTTAGCTTTAAACTTTTGTTTTTCTTGTGTGTTTTGTCTAATGTTTTTGTTTGTTATTGCTTACATAACCATCTCGAGTGCTTAGAAACCAAAAACGGGGAATTCTGACCGGAGATGAAAATTTTGAAATTTTGAAACAGCGAGCACTTCGCGAAGGCGAAACCCCTGGGTTCGCGACGCGAAGTGACCACTTCGGGTACAAGGTAAAAAATTTCGAATTTCGTGACGCAAGGATAGCAGTTTAGCGACGCGAAGGTGTTGATTAGGGGATTTCTTAAGAACAGCAGGGACTTCGCGAACGCGAAGCCCTGTGCTTCGCAACACGAAGAGGTCTGCATAAGGCTTTTTAAGGCTTTTCTCTTCACTTTTCAAAACACAAAACCCTAACACACCTTCGGTGCCGCAAAACATGCTACCTCCACTTTGAGAAATCGAATTTTTGAGCTTCAATTTTGCATTCCAATGGAACCCAATGTGTGTTTCCTATCATCTCCTAGTTGGATTAACCACATTAATGGTGGAATTGCACTCCATTCTTGTTTTTCATGTTCATATACCTCATGCTTATATTTTTGATTATACAATTGTTCTTTGATGATTATAGCATGTTGGGTATTAGATTAGTTTAAATTGTTCATATATGAGATTGTGATTTCATTCTAAGTGTGGGAATTTCTCCAAAATTCCCATATCTATTTTGATGACATATATGAATTAGGAGTGTAATGCTGATTTTGTTGATTATTGGATGCTTGATTTGGCTAGACTAAAAGTTCAAGTTTGGGGATTTTCCAAATCCCCATTGTTCCTTCACAAGTGAACTTCATTAGTTCATGAACTTCTTGATTATGTCTCATTGGATTGATTGGTTTCTTGATTATGTCTTAATGGTTTTCATGATGAATATTAGACTAAGACATGGTTATTGATTTTTATAGAGACAAAGAACCGCATCCACTTCCGCTTCCGCCATCAACTACCGTGCTCCCGATGGGAGCCATGCGTTCACCTACTTCATGAATGACCCAACCTTGAACAAAAACCGGAAGACCGAGCTTTGTGATACTTTGAATAGGATTGCCAGTCGTCAAATTGTCATCCTAAGGAGGGCCGATTGGGAACTCCTTCAGACCTTGGGAGTGGACCACCGGGTTAGGGCCATTCTTGATAAACACGCCATGGGAGAAAACGGCCAAGAGTACTTCATTTATAATGCATGTGAGCGAGTTTTCAGGATCGACGAACCGCTCTATCGCGAGCTTATTCTTGAGTTCGTGACTAGCTTTGTCTTCGACGCCAACAAAGCGATCATAGATTGCCATGAGCCGTGCATGACATTCCGCCTTGGAGGAATATGGCGTACTCTTTCCTTGGCCAATTTTGGTGCGTACATCTTGGGATATTCTTGGAGATGGCGACTACAATTCCAACATTAAAGTCAAGGGTTTGTTGTCTTTCATCGACCGACTCATACACCGTATGTTAGTACATGCGGTCAACTCCCGTTTCTCTAGTGAAAAGAAGATCACGGTGTATGATCTTTGGCTCCTTGACCGACTCACCACGGATGATCGATATCCGGACGCTCTTTACATCATTGCTATCTAACTTTCGAAGGCGAGCGAATATAGAGAAGATGTTTAGAGGCCAATACATCACTCGCTTAGCCCAACACTTTGGTGTCTTGACCGTGGAGGCAATAGATTCTATAACCAACTTGGGAGACATGGGCTTGATCGACACGGATCAATTGCGAGGAATGGAGGTAGTTCAACCGGTCCGAGCAAGGGATGGAGTACGGTATAGATAGGAATACAACCCAAGGTCATACGATCCAAGAGAAGTGCCGGAGAGAATGCATGATCATAGTGGAACGTCAAGTTGGGCGGAGCATTTGGAACAACCGCCTGAGTGGAACACGTATACGGCTTATCAAGGACTAACCCATCAACTTTCTGATATGTCTTTGTCGCAGGTTAGTCACTTCCAACGGATGGAGTACAACTCCACGCAGACACTTCACCAAACCAATTGGCAAAGTGGAGTTATCAACCAAATGGCGACTCACTTTGGACTCAATATGGAACCTGCCTACGCTCCTTCTCCGTTGTGGGCGTATACCGAGCAAAATCCACCCGGATTCGCATCATTCAAGATATGTCGCAATCATCCTCGTGGCCCCTATTGATTTTGATCTCTTATATCTTTGCATTCGATTTGGTTGTCTGAATAATTTTATTTTTGTTTGGTTTGTTTGCTTTGAACAATTTTATTTGTTTGCTTGTTTAGGATTGTTTTACAATTTCAATTGTTTGGATGTTTGGTTTTTGTGTTTTATTCTTTTTACATTTTTTGTTTTTGGTAATAGTTGCAGCTTGTGATGATCCCGCATCGCTTTCGGTTTTGGATAGTTTTCATTGATGGCACTAAGTCTCAAAACCCAGGAAGTTTCTTTTTTTCCCAACCTCCTTATCTGTGATAATTGTTGAATTGAGGACACTGCAAATTTTAAGTGTGGCGAGGGGGTTAAGTAGACTTAACTATTTTAATAATTGGGTTAACTTATGCTTTTGAAATGTCCTTGTTCAAATTTTTGAAAGCTTTGAAATTTAACCCTATTTTTTTTTTCAAAATTTGAGATTGTTTTGGAGACTTAGATCCTTGTATAGGATGACATTAAATAATGTTATTTGAGTTAAGTAATGCCTTGGAATGCTAATTGTCATGAGTGCCTCACCCATTCCCATGAGAGATTGAGCCTTAATTGATTATTCATTTCGTGAGGATACCGACTTTGACCCAAGGTAGAACTTGTCACTTTGGATGCTTGTCAAGACCACAAAAGGAAAGTATTTATCACCATTGCACTGATAGAGGCCTTCGTTTCAACCCATGTTAGCCTTCGTTAAGTAATCCTAACATTAGATTATTTAATTTGCCAAAGCCCTTATTGTGAAAGTGTTCACCTTTAACACTTTA
Source organism: Centaurea solstitialis (assembly GCA_030169165.1). Classification (NCBI taxonomy): domain Eukaryota; kingdom Viridiplantae; phylum Streptophyta; class Magnoliopsida; order Asterales; family Asteraceae; genus Centaurea; species Centaurea solstitialis. The sequence goes on along the minus strand of CM058042.1, from coordinate 51,032,567 downwards.
TCCCTTGAAATCCCTTTGAGCCTTAGCCTTTTCATTTCTTTACCCATACCATATATCCTTTAGCCATTTCTTTTTATCTATCTTTTGAACGTAGCTTAAAGTTGAAAACTTTATCTTGTTTTTGGTCCATTTAATGAAATCTGACAAATAGAGAAAAAGAGATTGAGAAAAGTTGGAAGTTGAAAAGAAAAGAAAAAGAAAAGAAAGAAAAGAAGTTAGAAGAAAGAAAGTAAAAAGAAAAACGACTCATCAAAAAGAAAAATCAAAAGAGTCGATGTTTGAAAAAGAAAAGAAAAGAAAAATATCGATCCCCAAATAAGCAATATGCTTAGGCCGGTATAAAAATAAAAGTGATAGTTATTCCAAGCTCTCAAAGTTCCAAGTCAGATGTTTTGAATTTCTGGACGCTAAACTGATTGGTTTTTAGGTTTTTGCTACAACCCTTAGTCACTTATATATCCTTTATCCTACCATTACCCTAACATTACAACCCTAAAGTCCTCTTGACGGTTGACAACTTTCCAGTGGTGAATATGAGATTTGGTGACAAGCCTATGCATGCGGGAAAGAGTCGAGTATTGGTGAGTTCACTTTACATATACCCTTTTACCCCTCGAGAGATACACTTGATATATATTGTGAGGGTTAAAGGTTGAACTTGACATTCGATTACTCATTATACCTTATAGTGTGTCTGAATATACCTAATATCTCTGTGTTCTTAACTGATCTTTGATGGAGATAATTTTGGCATTATTTTTCTTATTTTTCAGTCTTTTGATTGAGGACAATCAAAGCTTAAGTGTGGGAATTTGATAACTCCAAAATTATACATGTTTTGGTCGTTCTGGTTTACACAATTTTATCCTATTTTAGCCATTTTCTCGTGCATTTTACTCTCGAAAGTCTATGTTTTTTAGTTTTGTAGGTTTTGAAGGCCCTTGTGCAGAAAAGTATAGAAAGAGGCGAAAAAGCATGAAAAATGATGAAAAAGTGAACAGAGACCACTTCGCGATCACGAAGATCCCATTTGGCGGCTCGAAGTGAGTGGATTCTAGAATGTTCTTACTTTTACACCCTTTTCAGGTTGGAGATCATGAGTTTAGCGCCGCGAAGTTGATGAATACTCTCTATGGAAAATTCTAGAATGAGCTGAAAAAGGAAAGAAGGGTTTCGTAAGTGCTTCGCGCCGCGAAGGTGCCTCTTCGCGAATGCGAATTAGGATGTTTCTTGCATTATAAATACTGGCTTCCACCTATTGTTTTGAGCATTAGATCAAGTCAGAAAATAAATTCTTCAATTCAGAAATCGAGTATGAGTCCAGTAGTTAGGAGAGAGAGTTGTGCATGAGCCAACAGTGGAGGTCGATCCTCACCCGGAGTCGTCTAGCCGATGTCCGATCATCCCCCGTTGCACGATCTGCATAATGTCTTTCTGTTTGTTTACTTTCATTAGTATGTTTAGTGAGTAGTTTAGTTATAGTACTTATTATGGTTTGATGAATTTTGTCGGATGATTTAATATTGGTTTTATTATGATACATATATTGGTTTATTGAATGTTTATCTGTTGATTCCTATATTGATGTTTAAATTGTGGCTACTTGAAGTCGTTGATTGGGTGTATTTACTTTCTGACAATAAGTAGATAGACTCCATCCGGTTAATCAATCTCCCTTACCTTTCACTCCAGTGATGCGGAGAGACGTGGTAAGCAACCCTCGAACCAGAGTAGGTTGGATTGTAGGGTCCCACGACTTAGCATTGATTAGGGTGACTTTTACTAGACTTTCACAAGTCCCTGTATTTGGGTCGGAAGACCAACCTGGTTGATAATCATAGATATACATGTTAGGGTGCTTAGGCTTAAATTCTTACAATAACCAATAATGTATATCTTTCGGTAATGGTATAAATCATACACAAAAGGATTCTCCATAACCATAATAAGTACTTGTTTGTCTCTTATTAAATTAGATCTTTTGATTAATTTACTTATATGCTTTTTAGTTGATCAAACTCTTTTCATAAAAACCCCCCTTTTAATATTACTTGTAGTTAGATTAATTACATAACTTAAAGACTTTGTTAGATAGCTTCACTGTTCCCAGTGGTAAGAACGATACCTGGTACTTTCCTACACTATATTACTCACGATCGGGTACGCTTTCCTGTATATGTGGTAATATAAGTTGGGTAATTTTGGGGTTAAACTTGGTACTGTTTTTATATATATAAATTATTGCATGACAACTCTTCTGTCACTCTCATCTCTTCTTCCATAAACTTCCCTTCTGTCGCCCTCTCTGCTGTAGGAAAACTCTCTACCTTTTCCTCTTCCTCATGTTCCTCTCTTATAGTCCTTAGTAATCAAAGCTAAAACCTTCATCATCTCCTGAGCAGAAACCTCTTCCTCGGAACTCATCTCCTCTTCACCACTCTCTATCACTAGAGCCTTTTTCTTTTTCTTCTTTTCCTCAGTCTTCAGCTCTTTCTCTTTCCCTTTGATTCCCTCTGCAACCAAGGCCAAGGGACCACCTATGCCCCCCTTCACTTGCATGACCAGAGATTCTTGGCTTGCCAGAGAGCCATACAAATCAGCTAACGATATTATCTCTAAATCCAGAGTAGTCCTCATAGACATGGTTAGATGTAACCATTTTGTACCCAATCTCTTAAGGAACAACATGTTATTGCCCTTGTTTGATCTAACTACCCCAGAGCGTCTACACTTACTGATAAGTATATTAAATCTGGAATAAGTGTCTTTCAAGCTCTCACCCTTTTTAGCTTTGAACTCATGGTATTCGTTAATACACACGGTTCTGTTATTTTTGAGGGTCTTTACGCCTCCTTCAAGCTGGTTTAGCAATTCACCTCACAGTTCCATAAAGGTGTTGTAGTGATCCAGAGTCTTAAAGATGTCGTTTGGAAGAGCCATAATGAGTAGCCTATTGCATTTTGGAGCAAGACCAAAAAGCTCTTTATCTTTTTCATCCCAATCCTTTAGCAGATTAAGTTGATAATATTCTGGAATCACAAGGGTAGTAGCAGTTGCTGGAACACGGGGAATTAATTGAACTGGAATGTAAGGAGGATTATGAAGGTATTCGGTGATTTTAGGATGGATTCCTTCGAGAAAGCTTATCATTCGGATCTTCCATTGCTGGAATTCCTCTCGGTTCAGGGTAGGGGGTTTGGATTGTGATCCAATGCTCATAAATGACGAATTAGAATTGGCCGCCATTAACACAGACTTAGAAGAACAGAGAAAAGAAGTAGATGGAGAAAATGAAATTGATCAATATCAGGGATGATCGTTTGAATTATGTGACTCAAATCTGCTCTGATACCAATTGATGATTCCCATATTACAGATATTGATCAAGATTAGATTGAATTGATATAGAAATTAAGAATAACAGTGGAAGTCTTTGCAATTCAAACTAATCAAGTGAAGATGATGATGAAAAAGATTTACTAACATATTATGAGTGATAAACGTGAACAGATTAGGAATGTGAACAAGATGATTGAAGTTTTTGGAATGATCTTCAATTGAATTAATCAAAGTTTACATGAACTAGAAAAAACTTACAATCTGATGAATTACTTGCTCACAAAGCTTGAATAATACTCTCAACAATTTTCACACATTTAAGCACACTGTTCTATTGGAAATCTCAGCTGTTTATACTACACAAAAGGTAACCTAACTAACTTTTTAAGATCTTGACACATGGTCCAATCCTGGACGTAGAAAGTAAGTCGGTTGAGGTAGTCACGTGAGCTGCACATGCTGAGATAACCGTTTTGCAGATGTCGGATTTCACAGAGGTTGATTATGTAGAACCTCTGTCAAGCTTCACCGAGGCTCTGTCAGATTTGACTTGTATGAACTTGAACTTCTGTGAAAGTCCTCTGCAATCTTTATCTTCTGCAAACTTTCTGATGAGGATAACTTTGCTTCTTTTATCTTTATTTTTACATAAACAGAAGGTTGGAGCTAACACATTATGAGCATGCTTGTACTATATGTGATTGTTTGATGGTACGATACGTAGTGGACTTAGGGTACCAAGGTTTGGCGCACGTTCTTTGGGAGTGAAATTGTAGCCTGGGGCATGTCCATGACATGTGATCCTGAAAGGCGATAGCCTAGGGACCGAGTCTATTTCGGGTGACCCTAAAGGGCATTTGGGGCACGGATGAAGTTCGTGTAGCCTGTTATATGTCTAAGTCCACAACGCACTACTGGTGTTTTATCAATTATATTTGGGCCAGTGGTCCGGCTATGTTATTAAACTGTTTTGAGGGAATTCACTAGACCTTATGGTCTAAACCTCGCTTTCAAATATTTCTTAAAACATATTCAGGGTCAGTTCGAGCATCATGAAAGGGAAAAGAGAAGGTGAGCGGTTAGAGTAGCCGCCTTTTGACTCTAGAATACTATTTAGCATTTTATATCTCAGCTGTAGAGGGTTGTTCCACTTGCACTATTCTGACTTGCCTTTTGAATTGATGTACTAGACTTCTAAACCTAAGAGTTTAGTTTATATTTGATTCCGCTGCATTAGATCATTGGGATTTGCTATTATTATCTGTTGGGGTTTGGGTCGTTACACTTTCTCCGCGGGTTATCGACTACACAGCCGGGGTTTTCACCCAAACCTCAAAATCGACCAATTCTGCACATTTGGGTTCGTAACACACACTAATCCCAAAACATCCAATTGATGGTCATATGATCACCAATTTCCCAAATCAAAATCACATATTCCTAACCATTAATCTCACTATATAAAGTAATCAATCAGAAATTTGATTACGTACCTTTGAGTTGCTAACAATACGAAATCAATTGCTCACAAAAATCCCTACCAATTGCTCCCCAAATCGCCAAAGTCGCCAACCCTAAACTGCTCCCCCTCTCAAAGTCGATTATCGCCAGAGAAGTGAAACTAGGAGTTTCATTCTCTTTATATACTTGGCTTCTCTAACCCTAGACTCTTAAAATTACAAACTAGTCCTACACTTCTGAAAAGCACCAAAAGGGCAAAAGTTAACTTCATTCCATCAAAGACAGTTAGAGTACATAACTTGGAAACGGGGCGTTACATAATATTAGAGACGGAGATATTACGTGAAGGGAGTTGTCGGAGACAGCAGGTGGCCGGAGACGGAGATGGTGGCCAGAACTGGAGATGTTAGCCGAAGATGGGAAAAGGGTCAGAACTCAACCAATGATCAATGCTAAAGAGAAAAAGAAGGGGATATGGGGGTAACATAGTCTTTTTTATGGTTTGTCCCATGTTCCACCTAAAATGGTGGAACAAAAAAACTTAGAAATTGTCCCATGAAATCCGGTTTTTGTCCCACCTTGTCCAACCTTGTTTTTGACCCATGACATACCAAACATGGGACTATTTATTTTTGTCCCGTCCTGTCCCATGTAGACTGCAAAACAAACGCACCCTAATTGATTTACCAAAACATAAACTAAAAAGTGATATATTAAATATATAAAAATATATATTTTCTTAAAAGTAGAAGGTACCCGACAGGTAACGGTTCCAAAAAAAATAAGAACCGGAACCGAAATCAATCTTCTTCGGTTTCGTATTTTTAGAACCGGAACCAATCATATTGATTTCGGTTCCAAAATAGTCAATTCCTAAACGGTTCCAATTCCGAAGACGAATACCCAAAATAGTTGTATGCCTATCTATCATTTTTTTATAATGAAAAGTTTATGGACACCATGTTTTTACCATGTGTTTGGAAAATTGTTAATCTTGCATCCAATTTCTAGTGAATAAAGTTTTTAATGATCATAAACTTCATGCCCTCAATTTATAAAAAAGTTTGGCATTTCGTCGTATTGCGCGGGTAGCCAACTAGTAACTAATTATATGAGTATTAAATAAAAGTTAGAAGTTAAGAGTAAAATAAATAACTAAAAATTAGGAGATAAATAGAAGTACACATGTCAATCAGATAAGGCTAAATGAACTAAAAGTGTAAAATGCTTCCGGATACATGTTTAGATAGGATAATCCTGTAATCGACTCATCATATGACGACAAGCGACAATGTAGTTACTCTTTTATTATACCTTACAAAATCACCCGATTTTATCATTTACATATATATATATATAAATAACATTTCTGTTTTTAAATCGTTTGAAGATCAAAATGATTCCATTTCAAATCCATATTCATACAACAATTGTTTTAATTCACTTTGTGTTCTCGATTTCATGAAACCTTTAACAAAAAGTGAAACCATGAAAAACCAACTTTCCTGCAACTTTCCCAAATCTTTCAGATCTGCAGCTCTCACTTCTTCTCTTTCAGATTCCCATCAATGGCGATCGTTAAAGAAGAACCAAACTCTTCACGAAAGAAACCCACCAAAACCCCCAATTCTAAACCAAATCCAAACCCAAACCCTTTCACTTTCTGGTTCTACTTCACCATCTCAATCTCTCTTCTAACCCTCATATTTGTCACAATCTCCAATCTCACCACCCACCAAGACCCCAAAACATGGTTCCTTACCCTACCCACAAACCTCAGAAGCCACTACTCCAATGGCAGAATCATCAAAGTTCAACCCACTCCACACTCAGACTCCATCGAGCTCTTCACCATCCAATCCGGCCCACCAGATTCATCCCACAACGTCCTGATCGTACACGGGTTAGCCTCTAGCTCATTCGGTTTCCGTAAAGTCGTGGAATCGTTGGGCGAAAACGGCGTCCATGCCGTCGCCATAGACCTCCCGGGTTCCGGGTTTTCGGATAAGTTCGAAACCGTGACGGAAGAGAAGGTGATTGGAGGGTTTGGTAAGCTGGTTGAGTTGTATAATGAGATCAAGGAAAAGGGTATCTTTTGGGGGTTTGATCAGTTGGTTGAACAAGGGTATGTGAACTACGATTACGAAGAGAACGAGATCCGGTTATCGAAAGTCGAGAGCTTGAGAGCCATAGAATTAGGTCCGGAAGAGATGGGTCGGGTTTTGGGTGAAGTGATTGAGACAATGGGATTGGCACCTGTTGATTTGGTGCTTCATGATTCAGCTTTCAGTTTGGGGGCCAATTGGGTGGCTGAAAATCTAGGGCTTGTAAGTAGCGTGACGCTTCTCGATAGTTCGTCGAATCAGACGGCTTTTCCTTTGTGGGTTTTGAGAGTTCCGGTCGTTAGAGAGGTTGTCGCTGGTTTCGGGTTTGTGTTCAAGAACGTCGTTCAGACGTGTTGTTTGAAATCGGGTGGTGGTGGTGGGTTTGATGTGGAGGGTCATAGGCTTTTGTTGAAGGGTAGGAATGGATTGGAATCGGTTGTTGGAATGGGGAAGAAGATGAATCGTAGTTTTAGTATTGCGGAATGGGGTCAACTCGATGGGGTGAAAGATTTACCGATGAGAGTGATTTGGGCTGAAGAGTGGATCGAGCAGGGGAAACAAGTTGCCGGAGAGCTTAATCAGGCAACATTTGTTACACATTCCGGTGGGCGGTGGCCGGAGGTGAGTGTTAACGTTTTTTTTCATGTTAACGGTCTTTAAATCGAGTAAATATTAGGCTGTGGTTTGATTTTATGATCATTACAGCTGTGAAATATGCTTGCGTTATTGCTTGAGATTAGTAAAAAATGGTATTGAAAGTTAACAATCTTGAAAGTGAAAATGTTAAATTTAGTTAAAACAGTAGTAGCAAATCCCATTTCATACGAGTTACTTAGGTAGTTTGGTGTTGTTTGTTTTTTAAGAGGTCTGAAGTCTGATTTCACATCTAAAAAATAAGAGGTAGATGGTGCACCTCTTAAAGTTTTAGAGGATGGTAAGAGGTTTTCAGACGTTTTCTTAAAAATAAAAAAACGTCTTAAGTCTGGAAACTTCTTAATTTTCAGACTTAAGAGGTTCTAAGATGTATTTTCTGATACACAAACACTCCTTTGTGTCTTTATTGATGTTTGGCTTTGTGATCACAAAGAAATAAAGGTTCTTGGTCTTTAAATATATTGTAGTTTTTAACGAATTACATATGGGTCAAGGTGAATACGGAAAAAATGAGAGTTAGTACAGGTTTGAAACAGGAAATCTGAAATAGACGTGGCGAATTCTTTGAGAACTTTACGATTTAGCCTTTGTGTCTCTCAAATCTAAGGCCGTGTGAGTCCTCTTGGCGAACCTTTTTGGGCGATAATGTCTTTTGCACTTCCATCAAATGAAAAACCTCAATGTATATGCCTTTAAATGATATTTATCTGGTCGATTACCGTTCTGCAAAACACATGACATGGCATTTGCCTTATTTTGGCTATCGTTTAGTGATTGTTATTTGTTGAAATATTGTAATGTAGTTCAGGTGTATTTGTACTTTTGCTAAAAATGTTGTAGTCTTTAGAAGCAAATTAGTGTTCTTGAGGACATATTTTAGTGTTCTGCATTGATAAAAACAAACCAAACCAAAGAAATCCAATCCCGGAGATGGGGTCTATGGAGGATAAGATATACGCATGTGAATTCTTTAAGTTTGTAGTTGCTTAAAATTCTCGGTTGGGTAGTTAATTATTTGGTAACCATGGGTGTCCAGTCTAGCTTGTTCATACCTCGACTTATCCCATTAGACCCTGAAGTTAACAACCAGACAAACCCTCTAGGAACAATTACGGACAAGATAAGATTGTAAAAAAAAACTTGTTTCACGTTTGACAAGACGCGAGAGGTACGAAAATGCATATTTTTTGGTCTAACCAAAATAGGTGAAGTCTGGGAGATGAGACAAATTTGGTAAATTACTAAACTACCCATGTCAAATTATAATCCTTCCATAGTTCTCTCACTTGCCTACCTCACTCTCACCATGTCCAGTTCCGTCTTCGTGCCAAATGCACCCGCAATGACCTTAAGGTGACTTGAACTCCTATCCAAGTTGTGGCTACATATATTTGAAACCCCAAAGTTCTGAATAACATAAACAAACTTTTTTCAAAATGCAAAGAATATTATAAACCCCTGTAAAGCCAATGGGTGTCCTTTTTCGAAAAAGTTTGATATGAAGTGTTTTCTGTTGTTCCATCTAATGATGTCATCTTTGACGAGTGCAGGATGATACGGCTGATGAACTTAGCAAAAGCATTTACGAGTTCGTGTCCAAATTGACAAAACCCGTCAAAGTCACCAAGAAGAAAGAACATATACCAGAGCATATCCGGCAAATGGTTGATGAAGCAACAACCAATGTTCACCACCATGGTCTTGGTGGCCATAGCCATGGTCATGGTCATGGTGGCCATGACCATAGCCATGGTCATGGTTACAGTGAGGAAGTTGGATACCCAAATGCTTATGGACTTGGCAATGAATTTAGTTGAGAATTTGTGCTACTTGTTATTTTGGGTGTTGTTTGTTGTGCTTGTGTTTTTGTTTGTTTTTAATGATTTAATCTTAGTGAGAACATGTAGAAGGGTGTTGCAAGTTTTGGAAATTGGCTTATCAAATGATTAGTTATTGGGGAGGGTGTTCTTGGATTTAAAATGGTATGCTTGTGTAGACGGACTGCTATGGGCTATCTCTAATGGGTAGATGAAATTCATAAAATTAAAATGACTTGCTGCTATCTCTAATCGGTAGATCAAATTCAAAAAATTGGTTTAAAATGAGTTGCAAGAAGTAAAAATATTTCTCCATAAGGACCTTTTTGGTTGGATGAATGAAATGAAATTGAGGGATTTGGCTGATATGCATTTGTGCATATTATAATTTATTTTTATGCATAAGTGCATACGGTTGAAATGGAGGACCATGAGGGTTTTTTTTTCGGTTTTTCATTTCTTTGAGGTTTTCTTTAAAACACGACCCAATATATATATATATATATATATAGGGGTGAGTTCAAATGTGAACCACTTTTTGGTTGTGAACGTGAGGACAACCGATAGCGCGACACGTGGCGGATGACTAGGTGCCACGTCATGTCCACGGCGGATGACTAGGCGTGATTCATGGGAGGGCATTGAATTAAAGAGGGGGACCACACTCAAAACCGCCACGTGTCGCGCTCTCGGTTGTCCTCACGTTCACAACCAAAAAGTGGTTCACATTTGAACTTTCCTCTATATATATATATATATATATATATAGAGGGAGGTTCATTTGTAAACCTCAAATATCTTGTAAACTTTGTGAACCCATCGTGGCCCTTGATCAAAAAAATCAAAGGAGGATATGGATTCATTGAAAGTATGGAAATGTGAAATTTATGGTAAGTCAAAGATTATGGAAATATGAGAATGTGAAATATGGAAACATTTTTTAAAATCAATGGTGTAGATTGGCTTACACGGTTTACAAATGAACCTCCATCTCTCTCTCTCTCTTATAATATATATATATAGAATTAGGTTCAAACAAGAACAAAATCAAATTGCAAGAATAAAGGAACCAACAAAATCACACGTGATTTTGTGCATGGATGCCCACTCACGGCTCACCCACTCGCCTTGTCGTAGCGTGGCCTACACACGCTTTTTCCATCGCAGCACAAAATCACATGTGATTTCCTTGGTTCCTTTGTTCTTGCAAATTGGGTTGTTCTTGTATGAACCTCCCTCTATATATATATATATATATATATATGAGAAGTGCTAAAGAAATGAGAAGTAGAGAAGTGATCTCCACCACTCATCCAGTCAACAATGACAACTTTGACCGATTACGGTGAACGCAATCACGGAGGATTCTGTTGGGAACCGTAGGCACTAACGGTGCGCAACGGATAACAAAAACGATTCCCAATAGCCTGATCCGACTTAAACCTAACAGACACAATCAAGAGGGTTTGATAGTTTACCTTTAGCAAGAATTCTCCGGAAAGCGAGCAGGGGTTACATCGCTACTGACACCACGCGAGACGGTTGCTAGACCACCACGATTGGAAGAACAAAAATCCGATCGGTTGTGTATGGGGAGGCCGACGGCGGCGGTAAAGAGAGGAAGAGAGAGAGAATAATTATTGAGAAAGAAAACTTTACTGATAAGACAACCCTAAGCCTTTATTTATTCAGATAAATAAGGCAGTGATTGTTATCTGATAATTATTCCTTATAATTATCTTCTCAATCATTTCCTTAAATAATTAATTAATTTAACTAATTAATTAACCTAATAAATAATTAACTAATTATTTATTTTCCTCTCTCCTTAATCCTTATACACAAATATTCTCATTTTGGTGTGCAGCGGTGTGACCTACTAGTGTCTTATAACATTGGACACGGTAACCACGTTACTGTCTCGCACACAATCCTAACAGATTGACACGATTCATGGAGGGTGGACGCAATTAAAGGATAGTGACCCGGTCAAAGCCGTCTTTATTGACCGGATGAGTGGTGAGAATAGTTCTCTACTTCTCATTTTTTAGCACTTGTCATTTGTACCTAGAGAGAGAGGGGGGGGGGGGGGAATTCAAATGAAAACTCATTTTTTATTGTGAATGTGAGGACCACTAAAATCGCATCACGTGACAATATTCACTCTGAATATCATGCATTATTCAAAATGATATTGCTACGTAGCACGATACTAGTGGTTCTCACATTCACAAGGAAAGATGAATTCACATTTGAACCTGTGAATGTTGTTATCTAGACCCCTCATAGGTTTTAATGGACCCCTATACGGGGTCCCACCTATACACATATATAAACCTACCCATACCACTTATAGGGGGTCTATTTATAATGTCCCAAATATATATATATATATATATATATATATAGGGGAAGTATATATATATATATATATATGGGGAAGAAAGTTCGCGAAAGAGAACATGAATGTTATGCATTATTATTCATGGGAGAGAGAGAGAGAGAAGAAAGTTCGGTTGTGAACCCATCTTTCATTGCGAACGTAAGGACAACCAAGAACGCCTCATGTCGTTTTCAGTTTGAATAGTATACGAATGTTATGCATTATTCATGGTGACTAATACAACATTCAGTACTGAATGTTGTATTATTCACCATGAATAATGCATAACATTTAGTCTGAATAGCCTTGTATTATTCAGAGTAAATCTAACACGTTGTTGTTGGTCCCAAAGGGTGACCTTCAAGTAAGGATTACTGTATGGGATTATAGAAGGGGGGGGGGTTGAATATAATCACACCAAATTTCACTTTTAAATTCTATGTTGTATTAACACTTTGAATTTACAGATTGTTGCGGAATAGAAAAGACTAAAGTCTACAATCTAAGCTTTCTTTCACTATGCACTAAGGTGAGAAGATCTAGAAAAGATAAGAAAGTGAGGGATAAAGAAAAGAAAGGATTACGGTATAAGGATGGATGAAGAAGAGGTATGGAGAACATCTCCTTCATGTCCATTTATACCCAATGCATTAAATGCATGCAAACCTACTAATGTGTGCGTGTCACACTTCTAGAGGTCCATTGTACTATTTACTATAAACAATATCTTTTGCATGGTGTGCAAAAGAGTTCTTATATAAACATTTGCCTTGAGGTCTGATAGGTACGGAGGGAACAGTAAAGTGACTGTCCTTGTGTACTTTTTGTGTTAGTAAAGGCGTGTAATCCTTTTGTGCATTAGACTAAGACATTATACTAATCATTCAGGATTAGGATACTGATCAGTGAAGAAGTCCCTGATACTGATGATGATCAGGGGTCACTGTATCCTGATGGTTCTTCAGGATTGTCATATGAAATTGATCAGCCTGCTATCACTGAGTTTCATCTTCAGATCACGAGCATGTTGTTCCTGTCATCAGCTAATTCTTCGACTTCGCTGATGGTTCTTTGAGTATGATCTTAATGTCTTCAGGAGGTCTTCACTTCGATGGTCAGGATTAGCAATCTTCAGAACAGACTCGTTCAACTCCTGATCCTGATCCTGATGATTTTAATTACAAGTTACAACATAAATAACAAGGAATAACACTAAACAATCTCAGTATTAATTCCTCAAGCTATAACAGGAAGTAAAGACCTATTCACTAAGTAAAGTAACATGATCATTATCATTTCATCAGGTCTTAGGAGAGCTGAATCAACAATCTCCCCCTAAATGATAATGATAAGACAACAGAGAAATTGTCTAAGTCTAGGGAGTTTAGGAAAAAAAATTCTAAGTCTAGAGTTAACAGTAGAAAATAGAACTCATAAAGATACATGTCTCATTTACTGTTTTGATGAATCTTTTTCAGTACTGTGATGGAATAAAGTACGATGCACTAAATTGCATTTCCATTAATCTCATATGAAGATTTTACAAGAGTAAAGAAAATACAAAAGTACATGAATGAAGTACTGAAAGTAAATTACAAAATTCTTAACTATCAGAAACTTCCTCCGAGAGTTCTTCCTTGATTTGGATGGTGAGAAAGGTCTCTCCGTCTGCAATTCGTTGGTCGAGGATAGATCTGACAGTGTGTACAAATTCCTTGGCATCTTTATCTTTCTTATCTCTGCCAGCAATGAAGAATATTGATACTAGATGATCAGTAGGTTCTTTGTGTAGCTCATTGAATCGTTGGAAGCGAAGATTGTTGAGATTGTCAGCTACACAAATACCATGTACTGGTTCCTTGATGACTTGATCCTCACTAAGAGTTACTCCTGAAGGAAAGGAGAGATCAAGCATCAAAAGATCAGTAGGCCGGAAGGAAGTTCATGATCTAGGAACACAAGAAATGTATCTCCTTGTAGCAGTGCTTGCTGATCGTCTGATAGGAGGCTTAGGCAGTGCTGAAGAAGGTTGGAGCAGGACATCAGGAATTTTTGTTCTCCTTCTGATTCGTGCTATAAGTCCATCAATGACTTCTTCTACTTCCCCCCTGTAGTTCTTGTTGGCTTTAGGATGTAGGCTTCTGATTTCATTCCACTCTGACAAGTTGTATATGTCTAACTTGTCGAGAGTGTGTTGCATGTCCTTTACTCCTGAGCGTTTGACGGTGATCCAGGTCTTACCAGGGGCTCCTTTTTTGCCTCTTGTTCTATTGAGAGTGGCCCCTGAGATCTGAGCACCGTGCTTCCTTAGATGAAGTCGGTCTCTACACCAGTCAAGCTCTTCATTCACCTCTTCAGCTTGTTCTTCAGTCCTCCTATTGAAGACTTTCAAAGCAGCCTTCTGTGCGAGTAGAGGATTGTTAGGACCAAATTGTCCTAATTAGAAAGTTTTATAAAGGATGCTTTGAAAAGGATTAATTAGTGTTTAGATAGTTAATTAGTTTATTGGGCTTGGGCTTGGGCTTGTGTATTTAGGCCCTTATATATAAAGGGTTAGGATGTGGAAATGGAAGGGAGTGAAATCATTCTATGAGAGTCGACTAAGGTGAAAGTATGTGTGTTCTTGTGTTCTTGAAAGCTTTCATTAATAAAACAAGAACTTTTCATTTTCATCTCTTTGATTTCTCTTCTTTATCATCTTGTTGTTTGATTCTTTGGACCCAACAAATGGTATCAGAGCCAAACAAATCATTAGATTTGTTTGTTCCTATTGAATCAAACAATTAGAGATGTTTTTATTGGGTTTTTGAAACTTTGTTTTTGAAAAAGTTTCATTTTGAGTTTTTGGTTTTTTTTGGGGTTTGGATCTTGTTGAAGATGATGAAGATGGATGTTTGGGTTGTGTTTGTTGGGTTTTGTGGGATCCCTCGGATCAAACTGACACGAGGATCATTGTGGATCTCGAAACCTCACTGGTTCGATAAATCCCACAGATCTGATAACCAATCTGGTCAAAGATTTATATGATCGAAAAACACACTGGATCGATCTTATGCAGAAGCAAGATACAAAACCCTAAAAATCTATGGACCTTATCGTTGTTTTATTTAATCCTAACAGTTATGGATACAGAAAAATATACCTGGATTGCTTGAGAATAGGTCCACCGGTGAACGACCAACAAATGTTCCTCTAGCAGAACTAAAACACGAAAAACTGGAAAACCGAGCTGGTTGTCGCGAGGGGAGGGGACGGCGCTGGTAGGAGAGAGAGAGAGAGAGAGAGAGTAAACTGGAAACTGAGAATTAGATCAATTAAGTAATTATCCTAAACCCATAAGGTTTATTTATATATGAAGGAAACATAGTTTCCATCTGATTCAGTTTCCCCTTTGTAATTATCTTTTTCTTTTCTTTCAAGAAAAGAATGTTCTAGATAATTACTTATAATTAATTAGATTATTGTATTATATATTTATTTATCTAATAAATATATAATTCTCTTAATTAATTAATAATCCTCCAACTTTGGGATTTCTGACTGAAATTACCCAACTGATTTATAATTGACTATTATAAATCCAGTCTCTCCATTTCTAGGTTTTATTTAACTTATTCGATTTATAGGTCCTCACAGGTGTGACCCTCAAGTGTCTTGTAACATTGGATGTGTAATTTACTTGGTTTGTCAACTTATGCACATAAATACTAACAGACTCCCACTTGTGCAAGTTGGCAATACCGTCTTGATTACACGGACCTAAGGAGGCCCCTAGACAGGCACTTAGGCTAACCAGATTACAAGAACTCTTATACCCAGACAGGTGATATAAATTTTCCGTAAGGAAATAACATCTATGAAACTACTGTTCATAAATTGGGTATAACTTGGCTTTTCCCTTTGCATCTCAATATTTCATCTGTGAGTATGAGCTTGGAATGTATCAACTCTAAATACTCAAGATTCTGTTTTCTCGACTATCCGACTTTTACTGATAGGTAAACGACAAAGAACTAATCAGTTCGTTTGGGCATGGCCATGCACTTCATCAATACATTTAGTCAGTCAAGGGGCCCAGAAATATCTCTCTTCAGAGAAGAGGTGCAAATCCCTTCTTGCATATCTGCTTTTGACACCATGGCTTCCGCTGAATCTAGTTACGCCCTTTATAGCCACCCTGTTACGGCGTAGCGGTTGAGTGCACTAAGTATTCAGTAGTCCTCATGACTTCAAACCAGATACCTCAGGTGATAGGGACAACCACTGTGAGATTTACTCATGACTAATTCCAAGAAGTAATCTCAACCGCGGATCACGTCCGATATTTGCTACTCTATCAAATATCTGTGTAACTTTTGGTCTACAACGCTTGTAGGTGTCATTCAACAATTGATCATAACCACCAAAAAGTTCACAATGACTTTAACACCTTATCGGGTACCCACCACAATAAGTTGTCACGGACAAATTTTTAATGAAAAATGAAGACTAGTTTCACTCCTGGATTATAAAACATGCAAAATTATAAAAGTGATAAAGAAAATTAATTTTGTATAGTCCATATTACACTCTGTAATAATAACAAAATTAATGACATTTCTTTAATAACCTTTATGATATCTATTCAACGTTTTTTAAATACTGATCTAAAATGAAGTATCACCTATCTTCAGTTTAAATCCTTTGATTAAAGTTTACCATTTTAATTAAAGTGATAACCAAATAATACAAGTTTGTTTTTACTGATATAATCTACTTGATTATGCTAATTATTGTTTTGCAAGCACTTAAACAAAAATTAGACTTTCTATTTTATCATATTCCCTGAACTTGGAGACCTGGAATAACTCCTAGTTTTTCCTTGAATATGTAAAACTGCAACTTTCCTTAGTTGCTGTGTAGATGAATGATTTCTACCTGAAATCAGATTCCATTTACTATGCTGGCAAATTTACTGGAATTCTATCTTTATTAATTATTCCAACATTTTAATTATTGACTTACAGTCATTTAAGACATTTGTTTCAAAAGCTTTGAAACTTTTATTCCCTTTTCGACTAAAAGGTAAATTATATTTTATGAATTCTCATCCTGACTGGATCATGAATTCCGAGATAAATTGAATCAATAAAGATATCTTTCATTCTTTATCTTAAACTAGATAGAGAATAAACTGGGCTCCCACTAGCCTATATGAAAACCAACTATTACTCAAAATTTACTATTGACTTAGTCAAAGCTTTGATTAGTCAATTCTATTTTAAGTAATGAACTTGAGAATTCTATTTATATAACTTAACTGGATTTTGTTAAATCCTAATTCCAAAACTTGGAACTTTCCTAGTTTTATAAATACTTTATTAACGCTTGTGTGAGTTAATATCCTAGATTCTCTTTTAAACATCTGAATAATTAAACTTGATCACAAAATATTCCATAATCTTTTACTCATAAATGTCTTATTCCCAAAAACACAATCCTAAAGTATTTCGTGTGTTTTTGACAGTTTTCATATAAATTACTTCAATTTAATTAAAACTATTGAAGTAACTATAATAGGCAATATCTAGGATCTAATTAGGTCAAAACTTGACTTTGTCAGATCTAAAACTTCATGCATAACAGATATTTATTCAAGACAATAACTTATAAAATTTAAAAACATTCAACAAATTATAAGTATTTTAAAAGGTAACCATAAATAAAACAACTGTTTAGAAATAAAATTGTCTTGAAAAATAAATATCTAAAATGAACTTCCATCTTGATCGTTGCAATTCCTGGGCACATCACTTCTGACCACCTGCAATAGTCATTTGCTCTAGGTGTCAGTGTACTTGTAAACTAACAAGTAGAAGGTGACAAATTAAAGCAATCATAAATATCTGAGGTTTGCATACCTGCTTCATGACGCTTTGGGCAGTTTTGCCTCCAGTGACCGACTTCATTGCACGTGAAGCAGCGATTTTCGGTCCTAGCTTTATTTGGCTTAACCTTCTTGCCCTTGCCCTTGCCTTTGCCTTTGTTGTGAACCTTGGGTGCACTCTGGGCGGCCTGAACTGGTCCCTTCCCTTTGCTGGTGCTTGTATGCCCATGCTTCTTTTTCACCCCTCCATCTCTTACCATCAGGACGTCCTTGGTTTTGTTCTTGGTTCCCATATTCAATTCAGCTGTCTTAAGCATGGAGTGCAATTCTGCTATTGACTTCTCCATGTTATTCATGTTGTAATTTACTACAAAGGGCTTGTAGTCTTCTGACAGTGAATTGAGTATAGTATCCGTTGCTAGCTGCAACAAAACTGGGTGACCAAGCCTCTCCAGATGATCCAAGTGCCGTTTCATTTTCATGACGTGGTCACTTACTGATGTCCCTTTAATCATCTTGCACTCATTAAATGCTTTTGTGGCATTGTAACGTTCTGTACGAGCCTGTGTCTGGAACATGTCCCTCAACTGGCGGATCATGTCATAAGCATTTGTGTTTATGAGTCCTGCTTGCAGCTCTGGGCTCATAGTTGCAAGCATGAGACAGGCGACATCTAGCAGATCATCTGAATGCTTCTTGTGAGCATTTCTAGCAGCAGCCGGAGCATTTGCTGGAGGAGCCTCCCCAAGAGGCTCTTCAAGGACATACCATTTCCTTTCGTGTCTGAGCACAATCATCAGATTGCGCTCCCAGTCAAGGAAATTGGGGCCGGTTAACTTGTCCTTCTCAAGGATAGAGCGGAGGGAAAGATTGTTTGTGCTGGTAACAGTGCTTGCCATCTACACACATTAAAACTTTTGGTTTTTTGCAACTGTAAATAGATTAATTTCCAACAAATATCAATAAACCCTTAAATGATTAATTTATTGGACTAGGATCCTTATTTCATACGTCCTGATGTGCGGTGTGTTCTTACTCCATCAGGCCCGTACTATTTTGGTAGGTAAGGACTTTTACCAATCATATCTAACTGATATGACTCCTAGATTCTTCGGAACCACGGTAATTATCCGTACATGTTTCGGTCCCTCTTAGTGCATTTTGGCCCGATACCTCCCGGTGAACTCAACAGTACCAAAATAGATCTCACCATTTTGGGAACTTGATCACTTTACTCTGGCCGGTATCATCCAGAGGTAATTCGCAGAGTTATGTAACCCCCCCCCCCCAGTTTCGGTTTGAACGCAGACGTTCAAGGTGTGTTCACTTACAACGCCCACGTACCTTACACCGGAGGTGCCCCTAGATGGGTTGCACTACTGATCTATGATTTTTCGGGGTTTTATATTTAAAAACTTTTTATCTCCAGGGTTTTGAAAAAAAACATTTCTGAAAAACTGATTGTTATAAATGCAACTGATGTTTTAAACTAACTGCTTCAAACATACATGCTATTTAAAACTAACTGTTTTGATAGCACACTAGTTGACTAACTGTTTCGTCAACTTGCCCTTTAAAACAATCACTTGTAGGTTTAAGAATAAAATCTACCGTTTTGAAAAAGTTCGGAAAAACTGGTAATTTTAAAAACCTATCTTATTTTGTGATATTAGTTAGTCTTAAGATTCTTTCTTAATTAAAAACTATATAAGATATCACAAATAGATATTCAACCATGCAGTTAAATAATAATCAACCACACAATAACCAATTATAGTTTTCGCCAACGTTTGTTTCCTAGGGACCAATAATGACCTATTTTGCTAAAAGCTTCAAAACAAAAACTTGTGTAGCTCCCACTTACCTCGTCACCTTTGCCTGGACCTTGGAAAGAAGAAGAACTCCAGTAGCTCCCACTGGCCTCGCCATCCCGCAAGAATGAGAAGAAAAATAAAAACGTCTATCCTAAGGTCATTATTACATAAGGGGTTGTAAATGGCACGCAGGCCTCCCCGGAATTTCGTCAAGGGTCTAAGTTGGCAAAATCTATAATGGGCATATATACACAAGCAAGTATGCAATTTGTATAATCATGCATCTAATATAAGACACAAAATCAAGCAACATATATCTAAGTGTGAATCAAATCTAGATCCGTTAAAATTATCTCGTTATATATCGCAAAACTTGATTTTACCTGATTTATAAAACAAAATGTTTTACAAACCAAAAATCAATGTTTCAGTTCGAAAAACGTTTTTTTTTTACTTGAGTTAATTTGAGATTTATATACTATAATCCTGTTTTATAAAAACCAGTTTTCAAAAACATTTACCCTTTTATTCAAAAATAAATCAAAACGGATTTTACCGAATAAAAATGTTAGTACAAAAAAAAAAATACTGATCCGTAAATTGTGTCGTGGTTTTGAACAACTGGTCAAGCATGACACAAGAATTGGATCAAAAATATTGGTTTGAATAAAATCAATTTGGGTAAATAATCAAGAACAAACAACCCTTTTGGGCCATAACTTGGTCCAAAACTGGGCCGCTTGGGCCCATTACCAAACTGGTAATATTGGGCTTATCGGGGTTTTGAGAATTTATCGAAAAACAGTTTCGGGTCGGAATCCTGGCAATCATTGTTATCGTTTGGTCATGTCAGCGGTAAACGGGCTCCAACATTGTTGCTACTACAGATCGCGGTGCGACCTTGTTTCTTGCTAGTACCGCTCGCGGCGCGATGATCGTAACCTCTGTCATCACTCGCGGCGCGAATAGCCATTTATTGTTGAAATCAGTGGCGGTGATCAACACCACCCACAGGCGGCCATCGACCACCGCCATCATCCAGATCGGACGACAGCAGCAGCACAAGGCTGCCACCGCCGCCGTCGTGGCTCTTGACTACACCCGATGCCGCAGCCACCATATGTGGTGCGGCCGGTGTTCGAAATTGACGGCCAATGCCACCACCACTCGGTGTGATGTGGCTGCGGCTACCGCTTACTTACCGGAGAACAAAACAAATTTCACCGCCGCTGATAACACCAAAATTATACATGTTTTGGTTGAGCGTAATTGTATGACTTTACCCCATTTCGCACCCATTTATGATCATTTCACCCACGAAATGAGCTTGTTATTGTTTATATAGGATTTGGAGGCCGTGGAACGGAAAAGTACGAAAAAAGGCGAGAAAACGTGAAAAATACACAAGTCCAATACAGTAGCTGTTTAGCGATCGCGAAGTGCACAATCTAGCGCCGCCAGATTCGACTAAGTTGAAGACCAAAGTTGACCTAAGTGTTTGGCGCCGCCAAACTCGCAGTCTGGCGATCGCCAGATGACCCCTGGACGTTTTCTTTTAAATACCAGCCTCCTCATTCAGTTCAATGCATGATTTTTGGTACGGGTTACATGGCAGAAACGGGAGTGAGAGTCCGAGTGGTGCCGATACGCCGCGGGAGTCGATCTTCGATCATCCGTCGTTGTATTGTCGGTATCATGTCGATGTCTACTATTGCGTTTGTTTTCGTTATGCTTAGTGAGTAGTTTTTAATGGTGGTACTTGTCATGGTCGATGAACCATTGTGGATGATGATTTGATACTTAATGTTTATTGGTTTGTTTTTGGTTTATTGAATGTGTGTTATGGTTCCGTTTTGATTATTATTGTTTGGTTATTTGAACTCCTTTGGTTGGGTGTATGTGTTTGACTAAAGTAGATAGACTCCGATAGGATAATCAATCTACCTTAACCTACCCTTGACCGAGAGAGTTGTGTTAAGTGGCTACTTGGACCGAGAGTGACCTGGAGGTAGAAAACCATACAATAGAATTAGGATTGGGTTTCCGGTGCTAGGTTGCCTGACAAACGACCTAAGTATTGGACTAGGAGGACCAAAACCTAGTTAAAAACCATGATTACTACATGTTAGGGTGTCCTAGACTTAAACTCCTACAATAGTCAAAACAACCAAAACTTTGGCCTATTTAAATCATCCACTTGGGGATTCACTATACCATGATAAGTGCTACTATTTTTCCTTCATATATTTCTTAATCAATCTCTTTTAATCGCTTTCCTAGTTATTAGTTTATTTAGTTGTCTTTTTAATATTAAATTCTTTTTCATGAAAACCCCCCAAAAGCTTTAGGTTAATTAAACTGATCTAGACTTTAATCTACAATAACTTGACCGTTCCCAGTGGTAGATACGATACCTGGACTTTCCTACACTATATTACTCACGATCAGGTACGCTTGCCTGTATATGTGGTTAGACAGTGGCTAGGCATTAGAGGTTAAAACTTGTTACGCTTTTTATGTATGATAATTACCGCATCAAGTTTTTGGCGCCGTTGCTGGGGAACGGTAGTTGTTAGATTTTAGTCTTTGTTAGTTTTGTTAATTGATCCTTGTGAGGGATTTTTTCCCTTGCAAGTTTTTCGCTTTCTAGTTTAATTAGTTAGTTTTATCTTTATTTTTATTTTATCTCTTTGTTTCCCGCAAGTTGCCCGTAACCGTTTGTTGTGGTTTCAATCACGGCAGACTTGTTAGAACCATTTGAGGAGCCGAAGAGAGAGTTCAGAAAAAGAAACAAAAAGAAGTCAAAAGCCGACAAAGTTCGCCCGAGAGTTTTGATTTTTGAGATGGGAGACGAGGCACCGATGTGGACCGCCAGGAGAGCCGCTCCAACTGTACCCACCAATCCGATCACGAAGCCAGGCCTAAACAAAGAAACCCGGGGAAGCTCCTTCACATGATTAAGGACCTTACCTTCGACGGGAAAAACGATAGCAATCCTATCGTTCACATGGAAAACTTCGTTGATATTTGTGATCTGTTCAAAACGGAGGAAGGCCGAGATGATGCGATTCGTCTCCGAGTCTTTCCTCTCACACTTACCGGAGAAGCTAGAGCTTGGTTACGCTCGTTAGAGCCAAGTTCGAGCACTACTTGGGAAGGACTTCGCTCAAAGTTCCTTTCCCGATTCTTTCCACCATCAAAGATCGACAAGTTAAGAGCCGATATCCGATCCTTCCAATAAGATGACGGGGAGACCATATCCGAAGCATGGGAACGTTTCAAGCACCTTCTAAATTCGTGCCCGAGTCACGGATTGAATAAGAGTGAACAAGTCCAAACTTTCTATAGTGGGCTTGCTTATTCTTCACGAGCTACATTGGATTCATCTGCCGGAGGTGTCTTTATGTACAAAACGCCCACGGAAGGTTACAAGCTCCTCGAGGACATGCTTATACACAACATAGATTGGAGGACGGACAAGTGTTTGCAAATCCCGAGGATGGCCGGAAAAATCTCAACTGACTTCGATCCATCCGATGAACTAGCCGCTATGAAAAACCAACAGGTAAAGTTTGAACGTAAAATAGAAGAACTAATTAAATCTGTTCATGCTTTGCAGGTTGGATGCGAGGAGTGCAATGGACCACATTTGACTAAGGATTGCCCGAACCGACCAATGACGACACCCGAGGAGGTGAACTATATCAACCGAGGCGAATACCAAGGGAGGTGGAACAACAATCGTAACTTCATCCCAAGACCTCCTGGTTTCTTTGCACCAACTCAACAGAACCAAAGACCGGATGGAGAGCCACGTGTCTCTATCGAAGATCGGATTGTCCAATTCATGGATGCGCAAAAGAAGCTAAACGATGAGGTAAGTTCATACTTACGTAATCACCAAAGTACCATCCAGAATTTGGAATTGCAGGTTGGACGTGTTTCGCAAATGCTAAGTGAAAGGACTCAAGGGGAGTTACCAACGCAAACACAAGTCAACCCGAAGGTGGAGAACGTGAAGCCAATGCTCATGATGACCGGAGAACCATCAAAGAAGAAGTGGACGGACATCTTGGAGACTGAGAGTGAAAGTGAGCCCAATTATGCCACGGATTATGATTCGGAGGGGTTTACCGTGTCATTCGAACACCTAAGATTCAAAGTGCCCGAAGCTTCAAGTGATGACGAGGAGGAAGATGGAAAGCAAGGCGGATACGCGGAGTTCATGATTCCGAAGAAAGAGGATAAAGGCAAGGAGAAAGAGAAGGAGAAAGCACCGGAGGATGACCTCATTTACATTGCACCTATCAAGCATGATCCAGGGAGTTATAACTTACCTATTTCTTGTCATAAATTTAAAGGTCTTGCTTTGGTAGATTCAGGTGCCGCTCTTAACATGATGCCTGTTGGTTATTGCATGAAAATGGGAGTTAAAAAGATCATACCAACAGACTATCAATACCGAGGCATGAATGGTTACATAACAAAGCCGTTAGGAATAGCGGAAGGAGTCCCAATTCGCATTGGCAACTTTGTCTACTTTACGGACTTCGTTATAGCTAATCTTCCATAGAACACGGAGATCCCGATAATCCTCGGGAGATCTTTCTTGCACACCGCTCAAGTGAATACCGATATGCGAAACCAGGTGACGAACTTGGGATATGGAGAAAATCGGATTTACTTTGATCCTAACGGAGAGCCAGTCAGACACCTCGATGAACTATATGAAGATCCTTCTCTGGGCTATAAGAAAAACACGAACCGCCCGTTACTCCCGCATGAGCATGGAAAGAAGAAGGAGGACTATCCTAACCCGATGCATCAAAAGGATCAGAAACTTAATGAACCAGGATCCTCCAAGAAATATCACAGAAAGAAGAAGGGCTCGTCAGCCCGACGTGCCAAGAAATGAGCTGAAAGTGGGGTCGAGCTCTAGACCCATTCAAAAATGAAGCGCTTCTCGGGAGGCAACCCGAGCTTTTTCCTTTTCTTTCGTTTTTATTATTTTCGTGTGTGTTTTTGCTAATGTTTTTGTTTGATATTGCTTAGGTAACCATACGGAGGAGATAGAAAAAAGAATCGAGCAAATCCGACGTGCGAAAGCAATTTTGAGAAGTTGGAAACAGTGGCCAACTCGCGATCGCCAGTTTCCAAATCTGGCGACGCGAAGTTGGTGAGGTTGGTACCAGGTAAGATTGTGCGAATCTCGCGATGCGAAGAGGACCATTTGGCGACGCGAATTTAAAAAAAAAAACTGGGTACTTTTGAAAACCGCCTGTTTGGCGACGCGAAACCCTGGGTTTCGCGACGCCAAGTCGGGGCAGACGGGTTTTAAACCCTATTTTCTCACTTTTTCACTTCACCACAACCCTAAGTTTACTTCAGTGCCGCGAAATCCTCTCACGTCCTTGCGAAATCCGACCTTCTTGAGCTTCAATTTCATCATTCAACATGAACAAGAGACAAAGAACCCGATCGTCAACTTCCACCGCTACCAATTTCCGTGCACCGGATGGTAGTCACGTGTTCACCTACTTCATGAATGACCCAACTTTGAACGCTCCAAAACGGGAGGAGTACCGGGTTACCGTTAACCGACTTCTTGCCCGTCAAGTGCTAATTCCGAGAAGAGTCGACTGGGACCTTCTTCGATCGATGAGTGTCGAAAACAACATCAAGGCAATACTCGAAAAACATGCCTACGACGAGGATAGCACCGAGTATTATATTTGCCATGCATGGGAGCGAGTCTTCGACATTGCCGATACCCTTTATCGCGAGCTTATTGTTGAGTTCGTGGCCACGTTCCGTTTCGAGGCCATCAAGGCCCTTGAGGAGTTTCATCAATCATGCATGACGTTTCGACTTGGTGGAGTTTGGAGATCCCTATCTTTGGTCGAGTTTGCCGTTGCTTTGGGGATATATACCCAAGAGGAGGTTGATGCTCCCGGATTCGCGGAGTACATGTGGGCGACCGCAAAGAGGCCGGATGGTTTTGATCCTCAATTGGCTTGGGCAATTCTTGGTGAAGGTGACTATGGTGGTAATCTCAAGGTGAAAGGTTTTCTTGCTTCTTCGGATAGACTTCTACATCGCATGCTCATTCAAGCGGTGAATGCTCGTTCTTCAAGTGAGGAGAAAGTTTCGGTTTATGATCTATGGCTTCTTGAGCAACTCACCACGGATGATAAATATCCGAATGCTCCGTATCTCATCGCCGTTCAACTTGCCAAGGCAAGTGGTTATCGAGAGGGTAGTCGCATAGTTGATGGCCAGTACGTGACGCTCTTGGCCAAGCACTTCGGTATCCTTACCGCGGATGCCATTGCCTCGATGAAAAACCTTGGGTAGATGGGATTGATCGACATGGACCAACTCCGTGGCATGGGTGTAGCAAGGGTTGAGCACATGGTTGGAAGAGATTACAATGCATGGATCCACAATCCTCAAGCTTATGGGACGAGGAGTCAACCGAGAAGTCAAGCAAGGAGCACGCATGAGATTGGTGGAACGAGTGGGACGAATGCGGGAGAGCAACCGGCGGAATGGACAGCATATTCGGGTTACCAAGACTTGAGTAACCGACTCTCGGAGATGTCATTGTCTTATGGCCGTCATCATCAACATGTGGAGTACAACACCGTGGAGGCTCTTCACCAAGCCAATTCGCAAAGTGGAGTGATGAATCAGATGGCCTCTCATTTCGGTATTCAACCGAATACCGCGTATGCTCCATCACCTTTTTGGCCATACTCCGAGGATGCTCCGCCCGGTTACCCGACTTACGAGGATTGGCAAAACCAACCTCGTGGCCCTTATTGATCTTTATCTCTTTTGATCTCATTCGATATGGTTGTCGTAAACAATTTTATTTTTGTTTGTGTGGTTGGTTTGGTTTGGTTTGAACAATTTTTATTTTTGTTGGTTTGCTTAGGATTTTAAGTACTTTTAATTGCTTTAGTTTGGTTTAATTTTCTCTAGTTCGTTTTTACTTTTTCTTTTTCTTTTTGTTGGTAGATACAGCGACTTATGACCTTTGATCGAGCACGATTTTTTTGGACCACTCTCTCAGATCAGAACAGATTTCGTCACATAACCCGGGAAGTTTCTCTTTTTCCCAATTACTCCATAATTGTTTTAATTGTTGCATTGAGGACACTGCAAATTTTAAGTGTGGGAGGGGGTTATGTAGACTTATCTGTTTAAATGGGTTCACTTTTTGCTTATGGATTGTCGTTTTTCAAATTTTTGAAAGCTTTGAGATTTGACCCCAATTTTTTCAAAATCTGAGATTGTTTTTGAGACTGAGTTGCTTGCATAGGAGAACACTGAATAAGATTAGTTGAGTAAAAGGATGCCTTGGAATACTAATTGCCATGAGTGCCTCACCCAATTCCATTGAGAGCTTGAGCCTTAATTGTTATTTATTCTGTGAGGAATACCGACTTTGACCCAAGGTAGAACTTGTCATTTGAATGCTTGTCGAGACCACATAAGAGAAGTATTTATCACCATTGCACTGATAGAGGCCTTCGTTTCTAACCCTTTTAGCCTTCGTCAGATAACCTCATCATAAGGTTATTTGATTTGCCTAGCCTTTGATTGAAAAGTGTTCACCTTTTAACACTTTATCCCTTGAAACCATTTTGAGCCTTAGCCTTTTCATTTCTTTACCCGCTATACACTTTATCCTTGAGCCTAATTGTTTTATCTATCTTTTGGCCGTGACTCAAATTTGATTCTTGAGATGTTTTGATCCAATTTTTCATATCTGACAGTTTTTATGGGATTGAGATTAAAAAGAGCCCAAAAGCAACATAGTTGCTGCTCTGAAAAAAAGAAAAAAAAGAAGAGAAAGTCAAAAATATTTGAGACTCAGAAAAGAAAAGAAATATCAAAAGAGTCGAGAATACAAAAACAAAAGAATGAGAGCTGAAAAAAATCGAAAAAGAATTTGTGCCCCAAATAAGCCATAGGCTTAGGCCAATTCTAAAAGAAAGAGAGAAAATGCTCATCCCAAGAGTTCATTGTTTGTAAGTTAGATAGCTTCACTATTTGGATCATTACTGATTAAGTTTTCAAGTTTTTGTTGCAAAACCCTTAGTCACTTATATATCCTTTATCCTACCCTAAACCCTTAGCCTAATGTTACAACCCTAAAGTCCTCTTGACGGTTGACAACTTCTCAGTGGTGGAGATTAGATTTGGTGACAAGCTTATGCATGCGGGAATTAGTCGAGTATTGGTGTGACCACTTACATATACACTTTTACCCCCGAGAGATACACTTTATATGATTATTCATACTTTGTGAGGGTAAAAGGTTGATCTTGGTATCCGATTGCTTAATGAGTCTTGTTTGTGTATTCGATTGTGTGAGTATTCTTTATTCTCTTTGATGATCTTGGATGGAGATAATTTTGGAGTTATATTTCTTATCTTTCAGTCTTTTGATTGAGGACAATCAAAGCTTAAGTGTGGGGATTTTGATAACACCAAAATTATACATGTTTTGGTTGAGCGTAATTGTATGCCTTTACCCTATATCGCACCCATTTATGATCATTTCACTCACCAAATGAGCTTGTTATTGTTTATATAGGATTTGGAGGCCGTGGAACGGAAAAGTACGAAAAAAGGCGAGAAAACGTGAAAAATGCACAAGTCCAATACTGTAGCTGTTTAGCGATCGCGAAGTGCACAATCTGGCGCCGCCAGATTCGACTAAGTTGAAGACCAGAGTTGACCTAAGTGTTTGGCGCCGCCAAACTCGCAGTCTGGCGATCGCCAGATGACCCCTGGACGTTTTCTTTTAAATACCAGCCTCCTCATTCAGTTCAATGCATGATTTTTGGTACGGGTTACGAGACAAAAATGGGAGTGAGAGTCCGAGTGGTGCCGATACGCCGCGGGAGTCGATCTTCGATCATCCGTCGTTGTATTGTCGGTATCATGTCGATGTCTACTATTGCGTTTGTTTTCATTATGCTTGGTGAGTAGTTTTTAATGGTGGTACTTGTCATGGTCGATGAACCATTGTGGATGATGATTTGATACTTAATGTTTATTGGTTTGTTTTTGGTTGATTGAATGTGTGTTATGGTTCCGTTTTGAATATTATTGTTTGGTTATTTGAACTCCTTTGGTTGGGTGTATGTGTTTGACTAAAGTAGATAGACTCCGATAGGATAATCAACCTACCTTAACCTACCCTTGACCGAGAGAGTTGTGTTAAGTGGTTACTTGGACCGAGAGTGACCTGGAGGTAGAAACCATACAATAGAATTAGGATTGGGTTTTCGGTGCTAGGTTGCCTGACAAACGACCTAAGTATTGGACTAGGAGGACCAAAACCTAGTTAAAAACCATGATTACTACATGTTAGGGTATCCTAGACTTAAACTCCTACAATAGTCAAAACAACCAAAACTTTGGCCTATTTAAATCATCCACTTGGGGATTCACTATACCATGATAAGTGCTACTATTTTTCCTTCATATATTTCTTAATCAATCTCTTTTAGTCGCTTTCTTAGTTATTAGTTTATTTAGTTGTCTTTTTAATATTAAAATCTTTTTCATGAAAACCCCCCCAAAAGCTTTAGGTTAATTAAACTGATCTAGACTTTAATCTACGATAACTTGACCGTTCCCAGTGGTAGATACGATACCTGGACTTTCCTACACTATATTACTCACGATCAGGTACGCTTGCCTGTATATGTGGTAAGACAGTGGCTAGGCATTAGAGGTTAAAACTTGTTACACTTTTTATGTATGATAATTACCGCATCAGCCGCCTACGGCGGCGGACGTAACCAACGCTATTTCCCTCGCCGCACACCACCGCCAACAAGGTGGCTTCTAGTGGTTGCGGTTTTAGATTGATCGTCCACCGCCACCGCTTGGCGCGGCCATAAGGCAGCCAGCGGTGGTTGGTTTATGGTGGTGGCGGCCAATGCCACCCACAGGTGGTTATCGACCACCACCTCAGCCGATGTCCCTATCATGGTTAACCGGCGATGACGAAAAACGCCACCGTTGCCACCATCTTCGCCGCTAATACTTGCGGCGGCCGTCGAATCGAATAAAACACCACCACCGCCCTCTTGCTGCCGTTGCCACTTTCACGGCTGTGATTGGCGTTTTTATAGCCGACGCCGCCACCACTAATTTGTGGTGTGGTCGGTCGAGGCACGGTACCCGGACGCCGCCACCGCTAGGCGCGGTGCGGCCGGCGATTGATCGTCGCCCTCCAGCCCTGTCGCGAACATCGCCATCCACCACCGCGTTTGCGGTTTCTGGTGGTTGCGGGTTTTCGAACCGGTTTCGGTTTGTGGTGGAACTCAGCCGAGTTGTATGTTGCGGCTACCACCACCGCTACTACCACTGATCTGGTGGTTGGTCAGCTAGCGGCTGCCACGGTTTGACCGTGGTTTGGCCACCGCAAACCCCGCTACTAGCGCGTTCGGTTCTCGGGGTGTGTTTTGATCAGGCTACGGCCATGATGCCACTACCACCATGCCGTTCGATCATCATCACCACTGTGAGCGATCGACGGCCGACTGCAATCACCACGCTGGTGATGCAGCAGTGGTGGTGATTTTCCGGATTTTGGACGATAAAAAAAAACTTCGAATTTTGATAGAAAATCAGATTTATAAAACCAAATTAAAACTTGATACGCAAGAAAACAATTTTAACGGATCTTACGAGATAAATAAAACTAAAAACGATTGGACCAGAGGCTCTGATACCACTGTTGGGTTTTGTGGGATCCCTCGGATCAAACTGACACGAGGATCATTGTGGATCTCGAAACCTCACTGGTTCGATAAATCCCACAGATCTGATAACCAATCTGGTCAAAGATCTATATGATCGAAAAACACACTGGATCGATCTTATGCGGAAGCAAGATACAAAACCCTAAAAATCTATGGACCTTATCGTTGTTTTATTTAATCCTAACAGTTATGGATACAGAAAAATATACCTGGATTGCTTGAGAATAAGTCCACCGGTGAACGACCAACGAATGTTCCTCTAGCAGAACTAAAACCCGAAAAACTGGAAAACCGAGCTGGTTGTCGCGAGGGGAGGGGACGGCGCCGGTAGGAGAGAGAGAGAGTAAACTGGAAACTGAGAATTAGATCAATTAATTAATTATCCTAAACCCATAAGGTTTATTTATATATGAAGGAAACACAGTTTCCATCTGATTCAGTTTCCCCTTTGTAATTATCTTTTTCTTTTCTTTCAAGAAAAGAATGTTCTAGATAATTACTTATAATTAATTAGATTATTGTATTATATATTTATTTATCTAATAAATATATAATTCCCTTAATTAATTAATAATCCTCCAACTTTGGGATTTCTGACTGAAATTACCCAACTGATTTATAATTGACTATTATAAATCCAATCTCTCCATTTCTGAGTTTTATTTAACTTATTCGATTTATAGGTCCTCACAGGTGTGACCCTCAAGTGTCTTGTAACATTGGATGTGTAATTTACTTGGTTTGTCAACTTATGCACATAAATACTAACAGTGTTTTGAAGCAACTTTGAGCTTGATCTCATGTATTTTTCAAGTTGCTTCATTTTTTGGATCTGGATTGAAGTTTTGGGCTGAATATTCATGTTTTTCGAGTTGAAAAACTCGAATTTTCAAGTTTTCTGAGTTGGAAAACTCATATTTTCCGAATCCATAAAAAAAAAATCCGAATCGGAAATTAGCATTTTCCGAATCGGAATAGTAAAAAAAAAAATTCCGAATCGGAATAGTGTTTTCCGAACCGGATGAATAGGGTTTTCCGAACCGGAAAACCGCATTTTCCGAACCGGATGAATAGTAAAAAAAAAAAAAATTTTTTGAATGCCTTTTTGTTCTCATTTTTGACTCGAGAAACATGAAATACCCTTTCGGGTTTTCTAGGTTTCCCGACTCGCTCTTGAGACGAGGGTATGTTCAAATTTTGGTAAACTCTTGAACTACCTTGCTGTTCCTATTTTCCGACTTGGGAAACATGAAATACCCCTTTCGGGTTTTCAAGGTTTCTCGACTCGCTTTTGAGTCAAGGTTATGTTCAATTTTTGTTAAACTTTCCGAACTCCATTTCCGACTCGGGAAACTGCATTTCCCGACTCGGGTATCATCTCTTCATATAAGCTTTCAAGATCATATTCCGCTGCGATCTAGACCCACCCAAATTCAAATACTTTTGATGCTTCAAAACCCCTGCGCTTAAATAGCCACCTTTATTTCCCAATTGATTCGTAAAGATCACAACAGCCCCGTTTTTAGCCCAAATTCAGTTTTCAATCGTGAAAATTGAATCTCTCATTTCCCCAACTGCTCCAGATTCTTTGGAGACATGTCAGATTTGTAAAGATTTCAGAACGACGGTGAACGGATTCTGCATTTAGTTAGATTACTCAGAATCCTGACTTTCTGCAACCATTATTCTAGAGTTTTTCCTCGATGGAATTATTCCTCCTGTCCGGTGGAGTTGAGTTTTTCCTTGGATGCCAGCTTCGGTGAATGGTACTGTTGTAACGTGCTTAATTCCTAACCATTTCACCGTTGTGGAGGTTCAGTTGCGATCTAGAATTTTGAGTGACGGTCGTCATCCATCTGACTAAGAAGACTAGATCTGGATCTGATTGCTTGACATTTTGGAAGATTTCAGGAAATCGACTATTTTCTGAGCAGTAGAGAGATCAAAGCAGAGTATCTCGTTCAGCATCTACTCCCAGTTTTTCACTCCATACGGTGTTTCGGTGATCCAAGCTTCAGTGTTCCCAGTTGTGAGCTTATCAGATTTAAAGCTCTTATGCTGAATTCCTATTCAACAAAGGGTCAAAGACAGAACCTTTACTTTTCTTTCTGATATGCACGGTAACTCACACATGCATCTATCCCTTTGTTTCTCTTGGCTGGAGATCAACATAATTGGATGAATCAACATGCTCTATCTCAAGCTGTTGTATTCTGCGGTTATCAGACATGTCGAGTTATTTACAGGTTGAGCTGTAGTTTGTGCAATCAGTCGCGGTTATTGCAAATTGGATCTGGTCTTTCAGTTGAAACTGTAGATGAGGAGCTACAATCGAGGGGGAGCTTGGAGATCAAAATGTAGCCGAACACCACTAAGGTTTTCTCACGAAAGCAAGGGGGAGAAGATCAGAGATGCCTCCTTTACAAAACTTTAGGGGGAGATTGTTAGGACCAAATTGTCCTAATTAGAAAGTTTTATAAAGGATGCTTTGAAAAGGATTAATTAGTGTTTAGATAGTTAATTAGTTTATTGGGCTTGGGCTTGGGCTTGTGTATTTAGGCCCTTATATATAAAGGGTTAGGATGTGGAAATGGAAGGGAGTGAAATCATTCTATGAGAGTCGACTAAGGTGAAAGTCTGTGTGTTCTTGTGTTCTTGAAAGCTTTCATTAATAAAACAAGAACTTTTCATTTTCATCTCTTTGATTTCTCTTCTTTATCATCTTGTTGTTTGATTCTTTGGACCCAACAAGGATCCGCACTTATTTCGTCGTCTTCAGCGACGAAGTCAAAAGCATGCTTACAAGCAGCTTAAGTAGAAAGGAAGGCTTTTCTTTTATTACGCTCGAGCTCCTCCTGAGCTTTTATTGACTCTAAGTACTCCTCCTACGATAGATAGGCGAACTCGGAGTCCCAAGAGGTACAAAGAGGAATTTTTACTCTTGTACTCTCGAGTCGCTCTGTCACAACATGTAAACGCCCATCCCTATTCAAATTAGCAGAGGTGTCAGGGACATAATTTTCACCTTCAGAACGTGGTGAATTGGAATGTGGGGATCTAGGGGAAGAGGGAGGAGTTGAAAAATCATCAGAGATAAATTCATCATCTGATGATAGATCAATGGTTTCAGAGGGACCAGGTTGATCATTATTGGTTCTAGAGGAGGATGCATGAGAGGTAGAGGGGTTAAAGGTGTTTAAAGGGAAGGCTTCAGGGTTTAGGGGTGTGACAGAGAATGTCATTCTGCTAACTTCAGCTCTGCTGCTCGCTAAGACACTATTCTCCATTAGGCAAATAATATCATCAGTGACAAAACCGTAGTTAACATCCTGATCTTGAGGTTTAGGTTCAGGAGTTGGAATCTGGGGTGGTTGGTAGACAACGAGTTGTAGGTTGTGTGTGGGTGAGGTGTCGGATGAGCTATCGGTGAAGGTAATGGGTTCAGGGTTTTGTTTTGTTCTAGAAAATAGAGAGGATAGAGGGAGATTATCAGAATCACTAGAGGGAGATGGATGGTTTGAGACATACCAGGAGCCTCAGGGTTCTCCCCTGAGTAGGTGTACGTCCTGGAGTGGGCGTTGGAGTGACCTCAAGAAGCTTTTCTACTATGAAAAGGTCTTCCTCTTCAACGTCGTCGTCATCATCGTCGTCGTTGGTTCCCTCCTCCTCTTCATTGTTTATAACCCAGTTGTTGGAGGGGGAATAAACAGAATGATCGCCTTGTATTTGGCGCTGCTGCAGAGGTAGTTGTCTCTCCCCCTCAACAGGTGCCCTTGCAAAGGCAGCTGTTGTGACACACCTCTGAAGGAGAGAGGCCATATTTTTCTGCAGCTTGGCGTTGGTGATGGTGGAAGTGACCATGGATTGAAGTAGATCCCTGTCATTTGTGGTGAACGCCGGTGGTGGTGGAGCAGTAGTGGTGATGGTGGTGATTGCTGAGGAGAGTTCAGAAACCTTCTCCTGGAGGACTCGGAGCCCTTACTCCTGAGCATCCAATCTCCTCACGACGTCTGATTGGAAGGAGATGAGAGATGTGGAGTCGGAGTTGATCGCGGTGGTGATGGCAGGTAGTGCTGTGACCTTCAAGTCCTGAAGGGACTCTCGAAGGTTGGTGGAGGAGGTGGCCATCTGGGATACCTTGTCATGGAGGGTATCCAGACATGGTATTTTCAGGAACACACCGGTGGTAGGAGGGGCGGCAGCAGTAGCAGCGGCATGAGCCTTGGCTTCAGCAGAGGCAACAACAGCCTTTGCAGAGGCAAGTGCTACCTCCAAAGCCTGAAGGCGTGCATTGTGGGAGTCCTCCTGCAGCTTGAGTGCTGCCCTGGCATCCTGTAGCGCCTTCTCAGTCGATTGCCGACGGAGTTCAGCCACGCTGAGCTGCTTCTCAGACTCCGTGAGCTCAAACTCATCAAAGGGATCATCCTGTTGAAGTTGAGGATGACCCTGATGTTGCTCAGGAAATGAACCTGTAGAAATAGCAGTAGCTAAGTGAGCACTAGAGGTCTCAAAAGCTTTCATAGAAGAAGAAATAGGAATAAAGTGCTTAGTCTTATTACCTAAGGCTTGAATGGCATCCAATTGATTGCCATCCACATTCTCTGAGTGTTCCAGATGAACAACCTCATGTTCATTATGTGTAGGAGGAGCAGGAGTATTTGTGGGTGTAGAAGATTTAGATAAAGGAGATGGTTTGTTAAAGAGTTGAGGGAGGGTAAGGTAGTATTTCTTACCAGCAGCAGTTCCCTTGCCCTTCTTCTTCATCGCCTTAGACTTGGAGCGTTTTGGTTGAGGTGGTGGTGAGGATCCAGAGGGGGGGGGGGACGCTTCAGGAGCGTCGAGGTGGTTGCAGCTGGGGAAGTCGGTAAGGGGTTAGCTACTGACATAGCATGTAGAGAAGAAGAAGAAGAAGGTTTGGAAGAGATGAAAGGAAACATACCTTGGGTAGGAGGAGGCACGGGCCTTTCTTCTGTCTCTGGTCCGTTTTCTTTAGGAAGGACCAGGACCGCCGAGAGCGGTACGTCGTCAGGACCTGGTAGCACCTGATCCAGGAACTTGGGTTCGATGGCGTAGTTGTTGAACGTCCCATAAGTAGGATACCTCTCCTGAAGATGCAACGCCAAGATTGCAAAGAAGAATCTGGTGTAGGGAAAGTTGACCACTCATTTGGGTTCCTTGATCTTGCTCACCATATCGTCCTAGATATGGCGAACGTAGTCGAACTTCCGCCTTTTGAGGGCGGAGAGCACCATATTCTGAATGGTGGTGGGGAATTGCTCTGTGCTGCCTGTCTTCCCTGTCAGACAGAGACCTAATGTGTTCCATATATAGTAGAACGTAGCATTCAGTCATGTCTTTTTGACAGTGGACGAGCTTTTGTTGATGACAACGTCCTTCTCGGGCCATCTGTAGCCTATGCTCTCCAGGAGGGCAATGACTTCTTCCTTGGTGGGAGGGGCAGGATACTGCTTTTTCCCAGGGTTGCTTAGGACGTTGCGCAGGGTCCCAATCCCGAAGGTGACGATCTCGTCGTTGATTTGGAACTTAATCACCTCCTGCAGTTTTCCCCTGGGGCTCTTTTTCTGAGCCACTGTGGTAGTAGACCACAACTGCAGGAGTAGGGGTTTGTTAGGTTTAGGGTTTATGGTGAAGGCAGTCTTCAGGGGACTGTCTAGTAGGAAGTCCCTGGCATGAATAAGATATTCCTTTTCTTTGGGCAGATCGAAGAGTCCCACCAAGTTGTTTGCCTTGAACTGGATGCCGTGTTGAGGCATGATTATGGGGAGGCTTCCAGATGCAGAGAGTAGAGATGTTGCCTCAGCGTTCAGTTGAGTGTCGAGCGAAACACTTGATGTAGCAGCCATTCTGTAACACAGAAAAAGATTAACACATATGGATGATTAAGAAATCCAAAATATGCATCTTTTCTTCACTTTTCGATGAACAAAAAGAATAGTTCATAAAAGTGGTGACATCCTTTTTACTTAGGAATAGATTAGATACCAAAAATCACAAAAAGAATGTGTTCTGGTTAGAAAAATAACTTCTATTTTGATGAACTATATCAAAATAGTAGTTTGATGGTTTTTCTTAAAAGAAATAAGAAAAATCATATAAACAGTTTTAACAAAAATCTTTGAAGATTTATGGTTTATCTAAGATCAAACGGCATCTTAGGGTTTTTGAAAAACGTTTATGTCATAATAAGTTGTTTTAGATGAAGACGATCAACTTAAAATGTGGAAAGAACATAGAAAACAGACACTTACGTTAAATCTGAGTGAAGAATGTGAGTGTGTGTTCTTGGTGTTCTTGGTGAAAGCTCGAAGGTTTATTCTTTTTCTTGCTTGATTGCTTGAGAGAGATTAGAGAGCGTAAAGAGTGAAAAGAGTACGAGTGAGTTTTTATACCTTGTGGGTAGAGAGAGAAAATGGATGAGAGAGAAAAGAGCTGCTAATTTCAAACGTAATGATGAAAAAAGAAGTTCTACGTGCGTTCACGTAGTGGGGAACAAGAAACGTCCCATTACGTGTCTGGCAAGATGAAACATTTGTTTTATTCTGTAAACCACCTTTTCAGGGGATAATTCCAATTTGGTGAAAGATGAAATCTCTTGGAATTTGAGTACTTATCAGATAAGTACTGTTTTGGGAAATCCTCTTATCACATTTAATGCGATAAGGTTAAGAGTCAGAAATACTTACCTGAAGAGAATCATCAGTATTCGGATTTTGAACATAGATTTTGTAAGTACTGAACAGAGTTATCTCCTGATAAATTTATTCGTTAGGAGTTAACAGAGTTATCTTGTGACAACCGACAAATTTGGCTTTCAGGTTAGCGACTCGTTAAATCACTCAGTAGTGTTTCCGTTAGTAAAATTATAGCCATTTAACTTATTAGGAGAATTTAGGTTAGTTTGCGCGAAAAATTTAGACGATAACCTAGAATTCCCGAAAATTGCCCGAAAAAGCCCGTTCCTGCCCAAAGTCGCCCGAAAACCTTATAATGCCAAATTTAAAGCCAACTTATATAAAATATAATATTTTATTAGAAATAAAAATAAAATTTTCTAAATAACCTAATTTCATGCTCGAAAAAGTCAGTTTTATCGAAAACTATCGCGAACCGACACTGCGTTTAAATTTAAACAGTGTAACGACAATTTAAAAAAAAAATATGACAAAGGGTTGTGGTGGGCCCCACCATCGCCGGCCACCCCCCCTACATCTCTCTCCTTCTCTTTTTCCAAGATTTTTAATCATCTAAACCTCTTCCCAATTCATTTCATCATTTCAATTTCAAATTTCTCTCTCTCTCTCTCTCTCTCTCTATTCTCTCTTTTCTCTCTCTCTCTCTCTCTCTCTCAACCTTTCAAGAAAATCAGCCAAGTTATCTTAAAAAATCTGAGTTTTTAGAAGTTCAAACAAGAATTTCAAAGCTCTAATAGTTGTATCATCAAAGGTAAGGATAGTATGTACGTTTTAGCTTCGATTTCTAGCACTTTTGGTGCTTTTTCTTACTCTTCTTGAGGTTTAAACCCTCCTTGTTGGTTGAATATTGTACTTGATGTTTGAAGACGAGAATGAACCATAGAAATGTGTTAAAACATTCAAAGATGGTGAAATTCTATGACTCTTCCTTATAAACACAAGTTTTGGGTGAAAAATCATACATTTTTGGGTGTTTTTGATGCTCCTAAGGGGCTGGAAATTATTGTTATTTCATGCATGTGTCTTGATGATATTCATGTGTATTTTATGTATTTACTTGACATATGTTGGGGGATTTTAGTTTAACATCAAACAAACACCAAATTCTTAAAGATTTCTAAGTGTTTTTGGTGAAAATTATGAGCATTGATTCTGATCTAATGCTGACAGAATGTTGCATGTGGGTTTGGACGACCCAAAAGGGGTGTAAATGGACTCATTTTTCTCTAAATATTTTTGGTTTGATATTTTATGGGTTAGGGTTCAAACCCAACTGGAATCATTCAAAAATTCCAAGTTTTGAACCTTCAACCATTACAAAACTTTTTAGTGTGCAAATAGCTACGGGTCAGATTTTAAGTTGACTTGATGCATGAATATCTCCTTGTTAACTTATCCAAAATGCTTGATTTTTGATTGTAAGTTCAAGTTTAATGAGTTATCTTTTCAAAGAACTTGGAATCACTTGATTTGGTGGATTTTTTAGTGCTCAACCAATGAAAATAAATTCATGGTGCAATCTGTCCAGAAATGGCAGATTCACATGCATGGATTAAAGAGGTCATATCTCACTCATAAATCATCAAAATTGAGTGAAATTTGTTTCATTAGTTAGGTATGCATGTTATCTTGAAAATCCCTTTTGAAATTTGAGATTTGGAGTGGTAATGAACTCTCTATGGAGCAAACATTAATGACATGTATTTTCAAAAGTGATTTGTGCACACTGATCTTGCAAGAATTTTTAAAATATGTTAAACACCTTTAAAAATTATGAAATTTGGTGGGAATATTGTTAACACCCCAAGATCAGTGGATAAAAATTTGATAACTTTTCCTCTTTTGGACTTAAGCTTAAAGGTGACCTTTTTGCAACAATATGAATCTGCCAGAATCTGAAAATTCTTCAAAAGTTGGTTTGTGAACTTCAAAACTTCCCATGCATTTGGACATCATTATAAAACTATTTAAACCCTATTTTTATACTAAGTTGAGCTAAATATGTTATGTAAAGGCATTTTAATAGGTTATCGGTAAAGACAAAACTAGATATAGATCGTTGAATTTAGACTTACGTCTATTACATATGATATAGGGCACTAGTAGATTTGGAGTCGGAATTTCGCGCACTATCAATTGTCCAAAACGCTAAGTTACTCAAGGTGAGTATTCACGGCCCCTATTTTACTGTTTTTAATGATATTGGGGTGAAAAGCATGTTGTTGATGAAATGTTATGAAATATGCTTTCGAGCAAAAGTTATGCAAATTGTGATATAAACATTGCTTTCGAGCAAGTGATTATGCAAATAATGATATGTATTGAGTAAAATTCCCCTTATAATATACACTACTATTAACTCGTTAGGAGCCTATGACTTAGTGGATAGCACTATTTGGTAAAGAGACCCACCCTACTGACTGACGAGTAGAGGGTGCACTATTTCAGAATTAACGACTGCCGTTGAGGTAGTCGTTGGAAAACGTTCTACACATGTGGATTAGATTCCACCTCTGAGGTAGTTCATTTAGAGCGTTACATCTTACGTGGTTCGCGACCGCCTATGAGATATATCGTTGGGGTGAAACGGTTTGTAGTGGCTCAATCTTACATATCATATGCATAAATGAGATTTTAGACGTTTATGGTCGTCCAAAGATTCTATTTTTATGATAAAAGACTGCATACAAAACCTTTTGTGCATATAAAACCTGTGAACTCACCAACTCTCATAGTTGACTCTTGTTTTAACATGCTTTTCAGGAAATCAGAAGGTGATTGAAAAAACTTAGTTTTGAGCGTTTGTAGACATCAATTAAGACTTCGTATTTTATTTTGCTATGTTTGTATTTATTAAACTCTGGTTGGTTGTAATACGATTGTAAACTTTATATATTTTGAAATGAATGATTGATGGTATTTATCTCCTATTGCTATGAAATCTGAACTGTCGCACCTCGCGATTCCGCTTTAGCAGGGTGTTACAGATTTGGTATCAGAGCCATAGGTTATAGAGAACATCGGTTTTTCATAAAAACCAAGTACTATAACCAACCTTTTTTTTTCTAAGATAAGTTAAAACTTTTAATTATAGATTTCGAAGTATAGGAGAATTCAAATACTAATAAGATTAGAATAGGTGCTATTCTGATATATCATAGATAGGCGGAGCCTGATCACCTATGCCTAGCTATGATATAAGTAGGATAGGACTTATGAACTAATCGTACTGTTAGAGAATAAAATTTGAAACTTTCTAGAAATTTCCTTAAAAACGTAAATTGTGTGAGTTTGCATATGACATGTACAAAATTTTCAAAAGTGTTTTCCGTGTATTGATTAAATTCTTTTATCGCAGCTAATATGTCTCAGGAGACTGACCCATCTGAGTACCAGTCCCACCGATCCCCCGAGCACCCTAGGAGTGAGAATGGTGCTCCCCGATCCCATACCGCTGTCCAGGAGCGCGACCCTTATAGCGACAGTGACGCTGACTCACACCAGGTTCCCCCTCGGTCTGCCATTCCGGCACGACCATATGGACCCGAGACTCATTATGGTCTTAGAGGTAGATGCACCGCTCGAAAGAGCGTACCGCTGCCCACTCGGTGGTCTTTCCGCATCCCATCTGGGGATGGGGCGGGGCCCTCTCGAGTGAGGAGTCGGAGTGCGTCGTCCTCTTTGTCATCTTCACCATCGCGGACCCGGTCACCACCGCCAGTCGCCCGACCACCGCCAGTCGCCCGACCATCGCCAGTTCATAGACCACCACCTGTAGCTCGAGCCCCTGTCTTGTGCCTGAGGGGAATGACTCCGACAGAGCGCCAGGAGGTTGCGCGTTTAGCTCGAGGCCAGGATATACACGAGCACATGATTG
This sequence comes from Centaurea solstitialis, assembly GCA_030169165.1. Lineage (NCBI taxonomy): Eukaryota > Viridiplantae > Streptophyta > Magnoliopsida > Asterales > Asteraceae > Centaurea > Centaurea solstitialis. The sequence continues at coordinate 50,991,748 of CM058042.1, read as the reverse complement.
ATCACCACGAGCACATAATCGATTCCCTTATCGATATAGCTGGAGCTGATAGCCAGCAGTTGACCCGAGTGGTAGCTCTCCTTAGCCACACTATGGCCTCACTCCACCACTTGTACACAGTGGTGTATATGGTGATGGCCTTAGTTGTGCTTCTGTTTGGATGGGCCGTTTGGAGGGCTAGATTTTAGGAGGTGGGATCTTTTGGTAGACCTTTTGGTGATGGAACTTTTGGATTGTTATTTTGGGGCATGATGCCTAGTTAACGAACAATTTCTGGTTATTCTTGGATGACTGTAAAACTATTATGATCTTTTGGGTTATTTTGTTTAGACGATGGTATGAACGCTATGACTTTATGCTTTAGATGATTTTCATGTTATGTTTGCATATTATGCTTATAATTGGGATGTTTGATTATTATGCAACTAATGTTCTCGTTGAATTGTATGATAGTTTGTTAACTTGTGAAAATACTATGGTTAGAATAAGTAGTGTAGTTCATACGTTACAAAAACTTAGACTTTAGTAGCTCGTCACTAAATGCCTTTGTTATGGTTATGTCTTAGAAACATGCCTCCAAGAAGGGAAGATCCGGAACTTGCAAGGCTCGTTTCGGAGCAAGTATTAGCCTCTCTTCCTAACATAGTTAGTCAAGTGGCAGCCGGACTCAATGTTAATCAAAACCACAACCAAGAGCATAGAGAATGGGAGTGTACATACAAATCCTTTCGAAGCTGCAATCCTAAGGAATTCCACGGGACTGAAGGAGCAGTTGGACTACTAACTGTTGGTCCCAATGAGGTGACCTTCAAGTAAGGATAGTGTATGAGATTATAGAAGGGGGGGGGGGGGTTGAATATAATCACACAAAATTTCACTTTTAAATTCTTGTTGTATTAACAATATGAATTTACAGATTGTTGCGGAAATAGAAAAGACAATAAGTCTAAACTAAACAATCTAAGCTTTCTTTCACTATGCACTAAAGTGAGAAGATGAAGAAAAGAAAGAAGATAGAGGGAATAAGAAAGAAAGGATTAGGGTATTTTTTAGGTTGAAGAAGAAGTATGGAGAACATCTCTTCAAGTCCTATTTATACCCAATGCATTAAATGCATGCAGACTCACTTTTGTGTACGTGTCACAATGTAAGTGGTCCTTTGTACTATTTACTATAAACAAATACTCTTTGCATGGTGTGCAAAAGAGGAAGTGTGTAAACAGTTGCCTTGAGGTCTGATAAGTACGGAGGGAACAGTAAAGAGACTGTCCTTATGTACTTTTGTGTCAGTAAAGGCGGATAATCCTTTTGTGCATTAGACTAAGACATTACACTAATCCTTCAGGATCAGGATACTGATCAGTGAGTAGAGTCCTGAAACTGATGCTGTTCAGGGTCACTTGTATCCTGATGAATCTTCAGGATGTCATACGATATTGAGCAGCCTGCTATCACTGAGTTCCGTCTTCAGATCACGAGCATGCTGTTCCTGTCATCAGCTAATTCTTCGACGTCGCTGATGGTTCTTTGAGTATGATCTTGATGTCTTCAGGAGGTCTTCACTTCAGTGGACAGGATCAGTAGACTGCAGAACAGACTTCGTTCGTCTCCTGATCCTGATCCTGATAATTATAAAAATAAGTTACAACATAAGTAACATGGAATAACACTGAACAACTCAGTGATAATTCCTCAAGCTATAACAGAAGTAAAAACCTATTCACTAAGTAAAGATTCAGGATCATTATCATTTCATTCAGGTCTTAGGAGAGCTGGATTCAACAATCTCCCCCTAAATGATAATGATAAGACAATGGAGAAATTGTCTAAGTCTAGAAAGAAAAAAAATTTCTAAGTCTAGATGAAACATAGGAAATAGAACTCATAAAGGTACATGTCCCATTTACTGTTTTGAGGGATCTTTTTCAGTACTATGATGGAATAAAGTACAATGCACTGAATTGCATTTTCATTAATCTTAATAAGGTTACAAGAGTAAAGAAAATACAAAGTACATAAATGAAGTACTGAAAGAAAATTACAAAAATTCTAACTATCAGAGTCTTCCTAACTACTTCAGTCTTAACTTGAATTGGAACAGGAGTATCACTGAAGGCGATTCTATGATCGAGGATAGCTCTGACAGTGCGAATGATCTCTTTATTATCTTGGTTTTTTTATCCTTCTGAGCGATGAAGAGAACTGATACCAAGTGTTCATATGGTGCTTTGTGTAGCTCGCTGAAACGCTGAAAGCGTAGGATTTTGGAGTTGTCGCTCACACAAATACCATGAACAGGTTCTCTGATAACTTGTCCTTCAGAGAGAGAGACTCCTGTAGGGAAGGAAAATCAAGCATCGAGAGGTCCAAGGCTTGATAACAGTTCTGGGCATGCAAGGAGTTGGTCTCCTTGTTGAGGTGCCTGCAGATCTTCGAATTGGAGGTTTTGGTAGAGCAGAGGGGGGCTGGAGCAGGACATCAGGTATTTCAGTTGTTCTTCTGATTTCGAGCAATAAGTCCATCAATGACTTCTTCTACTTCAGCCTTGTAGTTCTTGTTGGCTTTTGGAAGTAGGCTTCTTATTTCGTTCCACTCTGACAAGTTGTAACGATCCAACTTGTCCAGAGTGTGCTCGACGTCCTTCACTCCTGAGCGTTTGACGGTGAGCCAGGTTTTGCCAGGAACTCCTTTCTTGCCGCGGCTTCGACGAAGATGGATCCCTGTTATTCTGGCACCATGCTTCCTGAGATGAAGTCGGTCTCTGCACCATCAAGCTCCTTGTCTACTACCTCTGTCTCTTCCTCTGTCCTTTTGTTGAAGACCTTCAGGCAGCCTTCTGTGCAAGAATTGGATCTGTACTTATTTCTTCGTCTTCATCAACGAAGTCAAAAGCAAGCTTCTTTGCAGCTTGAGCAGAGAGGAATGCTTCCTTCTGCTTTTTATTATGCTCCTCCTGAGCCTGTACAGCGAGGTCGTACTCCTCCTGCGATAGATAGGCGAACTCGGAGTCCCAAGAGGTACGAAGAGGAATTTTTACTCTTGTACTCTCGAGTCGCTCTATCACGGCGTCTAAACGCCCATCCCTGTGATAGTAGCAGAAGTGTCAGGGTAATTTCTCACCTTCAGATCTAGGAGAATTAGAGGGAGGAGATCTAGGGGAAGAAGCAGGGGTAGAGAAGTCATCAGAGATGAATTCATCATCTGATGAAAGGCATATGGTTTCAGGAGGGGCTCGGATTTCAGGATTCTGGAGGAAGATGCTTCAGGATTAAGCGGGTTGGTTTAGAAGGAATGGATTCAGGGTTTAGGGGAGTTACTCTGAATGTCATTCTGCTTAGTTCGGCTCGTGTTTGTTCTGATGGACTGTTTTCCATAAGGCGAACAATCTCACCAGTGACAGAACCAAAGTTCACATCCTGAAATTCAGAGTCTGTTTGGTTTTTAGGTTCAGGGGTTGGTTCAGGAGTAGATTGAGGTGTTGGTTCAGGGGTAGGTTGTTTGGGTGGTTGGTAGATAACCATTTGTAGGTTGTTTGTTGGTGAGTCTTCAGAGGAGGTGTCGAGGGTGATGGTTTCGGGGGTAGGTTTAGATTTAAGAAGAGTGGAGATGGGTTGGTTATCAGAAGATGAGGGAGAGGATGGTAGGAATAACGTACCAGGTGCACCGGGGTTCTCCCCCTGAGAGTGTGCAGGCCCTGGAGTGGGCGTTGACGCAGGAACCTTCTCGACGAAGAAGTCGTCGTCTTCATCATCATCATCATCTTCATCCTCATCCTCGTTCGTTCCCCCCTGTTCATTGGTTCTCCAGTTGGTGGAGGGGGAATAAACGGAATGGTCTCGCTGGGGCTGTCTCTCCCCCTCAACAGGTGCCTGAGCCAAGGCGGCTGTTGAAATATACCTCTGAAGGAGAGAGGCCATGTCTTCTGTAGCTTGCGAGAGATGAAGGAAGAGGAGATCAAGGATTGCAGAATATCCCTGTCTGCGTGGTGAACGATGGAGGAGGTGGAGGAGCAGAGGTGATGGCGTTGACAGCGTTGGTGAGGCCAGTCACCTGCTCCTGGAGAGCGCGGAGGCCTACTTCTTGGGCATCCAACCTCTAACCACTGTTGTTTGGAAAGTGGTGAGAGAGTTGGTGCTGTTGTTGATGGTGGTGGAGAGAGCAGGCAGAGCAGTGGCCTTCAGGTCATCAACAGATGCCTGAAGGGTGTTGGAGGAGGTGGCCACTTGGGAAAACTTGTCGTGGATGGTATCCAGACAAGGGATCGAGAGAGTTACGGCCGTCGGTGGCGGAGTGGCGGCGGCAGCAGCAGCAGTGGCAGTGGCGGCGGCGGCTTCAGCGGCGGTCGCAGCGGCTTTGGCCGAGGCAAGCTCTAGCTCCAAAGCCTGGAGTCGAGCCTGGTGCGCATCCTCCTGCTGTTGGAGTGCTGCGCGTGCCTCCTGTAACTGTCGTTCAGCGGACTGACGACGAAGTTCAGCTGCACTCAGCTGTCGTTCGGAGTCCGTGAAGACGAAATCGTTAAAGGGGTCATCCTGGTGTAGTTGAGGATGCCCTTCTACGGCTGCTCCTAAAGAACCTGTAATATCAGTAGCTAAGTGAGCACTAGAGGTCTCAGAAGCTTTCATAAAAGAAGAAATGGCAATAAGTTGCTTAAAAGTATTACCTGAGGCTAGGAGGGTATCAGAGCGATTACCCTCCACATTCTCCGAGTGTTCGAGATGAACAACCTCAGGTTCTTGTTGGACAGGAGCAGTAGCAGGGGTGTCTGCAGGTAAAGAAGTTTTAGATAAAGGGGAAAGTTTGTTAAAAAGTTGAGGCAGGGTAATATAATATTTCTTACCAGCTGGAGCCTTCTTTTTCTTTTGCGCCTTAGACTTGGCGCGCTTTGGCTGGGGAGGAGGAGAGGAGCCAGAGGGAGGTGGGCGCTTCAGGAGCGCAGATGAAGTAGGTGCAGCTGGGGAAGTCAGTATTGGGTTAGCTACTGACATAGCATGCATAGAAATAGAAGAAGATGGTTTGGATGAGAGGGAAGAATTCATACCTTGGACAGGAGGAGAGGTGGGTTGCTCTTCTACTGTTGGTTCAGGAACAACCAGAACAGTAGAAAGAGGAACGTCATCAGGTTTTGGAGAAACCTGGTCCAGGAACTTTACGCCTAAGGCGTAATTGTTGAAGTTGCCCTCTGTTGGGTAGTTGTCACCCATGTGCAGTGCCAGAACGGCAGAGAAGAACCTGGTGTAGGGGACATTGACCACCCGAGTCCTGTTCTTGATCTTCTTGATCATGTCGTCCCATATGCAGCGAACATAGTCAAACTTGCAATTCTTGATCGCAGAGTAGACCATGTTTTGGATGGCCGTAGGGAATTGCTCTGTGCTCCCCGTCTTCCCTGTCATACAGAGACCAAACGTGTTCCATATGTAATAGAACGTAGCGTTTAGCCCCGTCTTGTGGACAGTGGCAGCAGTCTTGACCAGAGGAAGGCCTTCTCTCACAGGCCAGTTGTAGCCTATGGCGTCTAGGAACTTGATGATTTCGTCGGAGGAAGGAGGAGGAGGAAATTTCTCCTTCTTTGGGAATTTGAGGACGTTCCTCAGGGTCCCAATGCCGAATGAAATGATGTCATCCTTGATTTGGAACTTGATCACTTCGTGCATCTTGCCCTTCGAGTTCCTTTCTTGGGCAGCAGTAGCAGTGAACCACAATTGTAGAAGCAGAGGTTTGTTGGGCACCGTGTTGAGAGTGAACGCCGTTTTCAGAGGACTATTAAGAAGAAAGTCCCTGGCTGGCTTCAGGTAGTCCTTGCTGGCAGGGATGTCAAATAGGCCAATAAGGTTGTTGGCCTTAAACTGAAGATCGTGCTGGGGAATGACGATGGGCAGGCTTCCAGTAGCCGTTAGCAGAGTGGTGGCCTCAGAGGAGAGCTGAGCGTCAAGAGATGTGGATGTAGTAGCAGCCATCCTGTCAAAAACAAAAATAACATATGTGGATGATTAAGAATCCAAAATATGCATTTTTCTTCACTTTTCAATGAACACATAATATGTTCATAAAAATGGTGAAATCCTTTATACTTGGAATGGATTAGATACCAAAATACACAAAAGGAATGTGTTTTGGTATTAAAAAGAACTTCTATTTTGATGAATAAATATCAAAATAGGAGTTTATGATTGTTCTTAAAAGAAATAAGAAAAATCATTTTAAACAGTTTTAACAAAAATCTTAGAAGATTTTGGGAAAACTAAGATCAAACGAAGTGATCTTAGGGTTTTTGGAAAAACGTTTATCAAAATAAGTTGTTTTTAGAGAAGAATGCCAACTTAGATTGTGGAAAGAACAAAGAACATAAAGATACTTACGTTGATCTTGTTAAGAAAGTGGTAAGTGTGTGTTCTTGGTGTTCTTGAGAATGCAGATTCGAGAGACAATTGCTTTTCTTGCTATGAATTCTTTGAGAGAGAGTAGTGAGCGTAAAGAGTGAAATGGGTTACGAGTGAGGTTTTTATACCTCGTGGTAGGAGAGAGAAAATGGATGAGAGAGAAAAGGGCGGCTAAATTCAAACGTAATGATGAAAAAGGAAGTTCTACGCGCGTTCACGCGCCTGACACACGTCGTGGGGAACAGGAAACGTCCCATTACGTGTCAGTGCAGATGAAAAGTTTGTTTTATTTGAAAAGCTAAAAACCACCTTTTCAGGGGATAATTCCATTTTGATGAAAGAATTGTTTCCTTGGAATTAGAGTACTTATCAGATAAGTACTGTTTTGGGAAAAATCCTCTTATCACATTTAATGCGATAAGGTTTCAGGAGCAGAGGTACTTACCTGAGAATCATCAGTATTCGGATTTTGAACAAAGACTTTGTAAGTACTGAATAGAGTTATCTTCTGATGAGAGTATTATTCAGGAGTTGTTAAGAAAAGAGTCCTGAGAATAGTTATTCTATAGGATTTAACAACTGTTTGTCCTGATAAACTTCAATCATCAGGATTTAACATCCCAAGTTCACTGATGAGCATATTGAAACGCGTTACATCCAGTGGTTTGGTAAAGAGGTCAGCAAGCTGATATTCAGTAGGGACAAAATGGAGTTCAATATCACCATTCATTACATGATCCCTGATGAAGTGATATCTCACTTCAATGTGCTTTGTCTTGGAGTGTAAGACAGGATTGTTAGCGATGGCGATTGCTGAAGTGTTGTCACAGTAGATAGGAATTTTAGAAAGTTGTATGTCATAGTCCTGAAGTTGATTTCTCAGCCACAGGACTTGAGCACAACAGATTCCTGCTGCAACATATTCAGCTTCAGCAGTTGATGTGGACACAGAGTTCTGTTTCTTGCTAGTCCAACTCACCAACTTGCCACCAAGCAGGTGACATCCACCAGTGGTGCTTTTCCTGTCGATCTTACATCCTGCAAAGGCACTATCAGAATACGCTTTTAGATCGAACCCTGAGTCCTTGGAGTACCAAAGACCCAGATTAGGAGTTCCCTTCAGATATCTGAAGATCCACTTTACAGCGGTCAAATGGGATTCTTTGGGTTCAGCCTGATAACGAGCACATAAGCATGTAGAGTACATGATATCAGGGCGACTAGCTGTGAGATACAGCAGAGAGCCGATCATTCCTCTGTAGAGAGTCACATCAACAGGTTTCCCTTTGGAATCCTTGTCAAGTGACAAAGGAGGAGCCATTGGAGTCTTCATCGGTGTACAGGATGTGAGATCAAATTTCTTTAGCATCTCATGTACATATTTACCTTGATTGATAAAGATTCCCTTTTCAGATTGCTTGATCTGAAGTCCTAAAAAGAATGTTAGTTCACCCATCATAGACATTTTATATTCAGATTTCATGAGTAATTCAAACTTTTCGCAGAGTTTGGGATTGGTGGATCCAAAGATAATGTCATCGACATATATCTGGACAAGAAGGATATGCTTAGGATATTTCTTTAGAAATAAAGTGCTATCGATCTTACCACGAACAAAACCTTTAGAGAGAAGAAAGGTTGAAAGGGTATCATATCAGGTACGAGGAGCCTGTTTTAACCCATAGAGAGCCATGTTTAACTTGTAGACGTGATCCGGGAACTTAGGATCTACAAAGCCAGGAGGCTGAGCCACATAGACTTCTTCATTAAGTTTTCCATTCAGAAAGGCATTTTTGATGTCCATCTGATAAACCTTGAAGTTCATATGTGATGCGAAGGCTAGGAAAAGTCGAATTGCTTCGAGCCTAGCCACAGGAGCAAAGGTTTCATCGTAATCAATGCCCTCTTCCTGCCTGTATCCCTGAGCCACAAGGCGAGCCTTGTTTCGAATAATCGTACCAATCTCATCCAGTTTATTTCGAAAAATCCACTTGGAACCAATGATGGTACGTTTTCGAGGCCTAGGGACGAGAAGCCAGACATTGTTTCTGATGAACTCTGCTAGCTCTTCCTGCATGGCTGAGACCCAGGCAGGATCACGCAAGGCATCATCTATATCTTTAGGTTCATTTTCAGAGATAAAATTAACATAAAGACAGACGTTACCATATTGACGTCGAGTTTTAATGCCAGAGGAGGGATTACCAAGAACTTGATCAATAGGATGATCCTTGGTCCATCGAAGAGCAGGTGGCTGATACACCTGTCCTGAAGTGGAAGCTTCATTTACTGATGGATCAGGGAGAAGATTAGTAGGAGTAGGCTCACTAACAGTGGTTTGAGAAAAGTCTTCACTGTTAGTGGGTTGATCAGGTTCAGTTGGTGTGATTTGGGTAATTGGAGTGGAATTTATCAGAGGTGGAGTATGTATTTCAGTGGGTGGTATAGGAGGATCTTCTTCAAAACCATCAAGAAGGTCTTGAGGAGTTGGATCAATAATGGGAGGTTCAGGGACTTGAAAGAAAGAGTCAGCCCACTGATTTATTTCAGAATTTTCATGAGGGTGAGGAAAGGTAGGACCCGATTCATCAAATTTGACGTGAATCGTTTCCTCTATGGATTGTCTTCGTTTGTTGAACACACAGTATGTTTTAGAGATAGAGGAGTATCCAAGGAAGATTCCATCATCAGACTTGGAATCGAACTTTCCAAGGTTATCTTTGTTGTTCAGGATGTAGCAGACACAACCAAAGATATGGAGATGTTCGATTGAGGGTTTCCTGTTACGAAAGAGTTCGTAAGGAGTTCTTTTGAAGCGCTTTACTATCAGGGATCTATTCTGAGTATAGCAAGCTGTGTTAACAGCTTCTGCCCAGAATTGAGTGGCAAGGTTGGCTTCACTCAGCATAGATCGTGCAGCTTCAATCAGGGTTCTCTTTCGTCTTTCAGCAACACCATTTTGCTGAGGAGTTCTCACAGATGAGAAGTTCTGAGAGATACCTTTCTGATCGAAGAAGGTTTCCAGGGTACTGTTTTTGAATTCAGTTCCGTGGTCACTTCAGATTGATCGAACAGTAAGGTTGTTGAGTCTTTCCATCTTCCTGACGAATAGAATGATTTCTTCAGGAGCATCACTCTTGGATCGAAGAAAGAACACCCAAGTATATCTGGAATATTCATCAACGATTACCAGAGTATATTTCTTTCCAGCAATGGATTGGACGTTGACTGATCCAAAGAGATCCATGTGGAGAAGTTGTAGAGGAGAGCTGATGGAGGAAATCTGCTTTGACTTGAAGCTAGCCCTGGTCTGTTTTCCTTTCTCACATGCTGAACAAAGAGATACCTTTGTATAGCGAAAGTCAGGAAGACCAACAACTAGGTTGTTGATGCAGAGTTGATTTATCGTCTTGAAGTTGAGATGAGAAAGACGCTTGTGCCAAAGCCAATTTGTATCAGAGGAAGCACGAGATACAAAGCAGAAGTTGTCAGTGGAAGTATTCATGTTGATGATGTAGATATAAGCATGTCTCACTCCAGTGAGAATAACTTCCTTACGTCTGTTCTTGACTTTGCACTTCTTCTTTGAGAAGGAGGCTTTGTGATTCTTATCACACAGTTGACTGACGCTCAGAAGATTATGCATCAGGCCTTCAACATAAGCAACTCTTTTGAACGTAGTTACTCCGTTGGTCAGTGTGCCATACCCTCGGGTTTGGCCTTTACCGTTTCCACCAAAGGTCATAGCAGGACCTCTTTCTTCACGGTAGTTAGAGAGGACAGATTTAGAACCAGTCATATGTCGAGAGCATCCACTGTCCAGATACCAGATGCCCTTATCCTGTAAAATTTAGAGTTTAAGTTTTTCTTGGTACCCATAGAACTATGGATCCAGAAGTATCAGTAGGACTGGTGGAGTCAGTGGCAGCCTTAACTGATTTATCAGTTCTTGAGGCTGGAGTCTTGACTGAAGAGACAGTCTTGACAACCTTCTTTCCTTTGACTGAATTATCAGTCTTAGGATTTTTCTTTACCTTAGCTGATTTTTCAGCTTTGGTAGCATCAGGACACTTGCTCGCAATATGGTCATTTAATCCACAGTGATAACATTTGCGATATTGAAAGCGTTTAGTGGAGTCCAGGAAGTCTTTGAACTTCAGATGAGCAGGACCCGTACCAAGTATGCCTTTAGCATTGGACAGAGGAGGAATTGGTTTCTTCTCCAGAGTCTTTTGCTTCAGGTCAATCTTCAGTCTGGGAACAGGATTTTGGGAAAAAGATTTTGATCCTGAGACTGAAGGACCACCACCCAGAACTTTGTTCTTAGGTTTAGGACTCTTGGTCTTTGAAGGTGTTACAGTTTTGGATTTTTCGTTGACTGTGTTCATTTTTCTCTTAGGAGCACATTCAGAGTGTGTGTTAGAAGGAGAAGGGATGTTTTCAGGAGCATTAGGATCAGGGATAGAAGAAACAAATCTTCCAAATTTGAGCATGGAACAATCAGATCTAGTTCCTCCACGAGTATATCCAAGACCCTTTTTGTTTTTAACATTTCTTCCTGAGGCTAATATTTCATCAACCTTTTCAGAGGCGTCACTCCATCCTTTGATGGTGACTTTTCAGCATTCAACTCAGCCAGGGCTCTTTCTTTGGCAGCAAGAGCAGTTTCTCTTTCAATACAAAGAGTTTTATTAACAGTGACCTGGTCTTTATAGTTTTCTTCCAGAATGGTAAGTTGTTTTATTTTTTCTTGGCATTCTCTGAGTTGATCACGAAGATCAATGTTCATTTTCTCAGCAGAGGTTTTACCATTCAGGGCTTTGTAGAGATCAAGAGTAACCAGGTCCAGCTGAGTTAAGCTTTCAAGAGGGACAAGAGGAATAGGTACCTGACTGGGAGAATCAGTCGCAGAGGTGGAAGCTTCAGGAGTTGTGGAAGAAGAAGCTTTAGGAGCCTGAGTAGGAATCTCTTCAGGGACCTCTTCTATCTTAGCCATGAGAGCTAAGGTAGGTTCCTCAATAATGGCCATCAGTGCCACTTGAGTATCTTCCTCATCAGATGAGTCATCAGAGGAGACATCATCCCAATCGCAGTCTTCTGCGATAAGACCTTTACCCTTGCGCTGAATTTTCATCTTCTTGTATTTTTCCTTCAGTTGCTGGTATTTGGGGTTCTTAGAAGAAGATTTGGCAGAGGAGGGAGCAAACTGACTTTTCCTGTACCTGTAATCATTAGCAAAGTGTCCTTTGCCCTGACAGTTGTAGCAGATAGCAGTAGCCTTATCAACAGGTTCTGATTTAGGCTTGTCAGTTATAGAGAGATGTTTCTTTTTATGGAAGTTTCCCTTTTTGGCAAACTTTTTAAAAGATCTAGTTAATAAAGCAAGAGATTCATTGAATTCAGGATCTTCTGACATGTCAGAGTCAGAGGATTCTAATTCAGTAATAGTTACTGAAGAAGGAGTAGCAACAGTAGGAACTGAATCAGAGACCAATGCAACAGAGTTACTTTTGGTATCTTTAGTATCTCTTATGAGATTCTTTTTCAGTTTCTTCTGTTGTTCACGGTTAAGAAGAATACCGTACAACTCACTTAGTGTGAGTGTCTTTATGTCTTTTGACATAGTTAAGAAGGAGGTGTAGATTTCCCAATGTTCAGGAAGAGCTTCCATGAACTTGGTAACCACCTCAGAATTAGGATAGACAGTACCGATAGTCTTCAGGTCGATCAGGAGACAGTTAAATCTCTGATGTATCTGGGAGAGAGTTTCATCCTTCTCATGAATAAAGCTTTCATACTGACGAACCAAGAAAATCTTCCTTGATTGCATGAGAACAGCAGTACCTTCATATTGAACACAGAGGGTGTCCCATATCTCTTTAGCAGAGCGAAGGTGACAGACAGAATGGAATACATCGTCAGGGAGTGACATGGCAATGAGAGACCTAGCCTTAGTGTCAATATTGACCAGGCGTCTGTCTTCGTCATTCCAGTCAGTCACATGCTTTACCAGTTCCCTTTCAGGTATAGCTGGTTGGCCACCTGCAGCAGGAATAGGGTGGACGGTTTGTGTAGGCACATGTGGTCTATTTTCCAGAAAGTATGGAATCTGGGGATCAGAACCAGAAAAGAAAAGTTCCATCCTGGTTTTCCAAAGAGAGAAGTTGTCTTTGTTAAACCTAGGAGGCTTTCCAGCAGAGCCGGTATCAAAGTAGTTATCCTTAGCTTGAAGAGCCATGGATTAGGAGAGAGGATCACAAGATTTTTCTAAGAGAAGAAAATGAGAGCTTGTATCTGCTCTGATACCACTTATTGGTCCCAATGAGGTGACCTTCAAGTAAGGATAGTGTATGAGATTATAGAAGGGGGGGGGGGGGTTGAATATAATCACACAAAATTTCACTTTTAAATTCTTGTTGTATTAACAATATGAATTTACAGATTGTTGCGGAAATAGAAAAGACAATAAGTCTAAACTAAACAATCTAAGCTTTCTTTCACTATGCACTAAAGTGAGAAGATGAAGAAAAGAATAAAGATAGAGGGAATAAGAAAGAAAGGATTAGGGTATTTTTTAGATTGAAGAAGAAGTATGGAGAACATCTCTTCAAGTCCTATTTATACCCAATGCATTAAATGCATGCAGACTCACTTTTGTGTACGCGTCACAATGTAAGTGGTCCTTTGTACTATTTACTATAAACAAATACTCTTTGCATGGTGTGCAAAAGAGGAAGTGTGTAAACAGTTGCCTTGAGGTCTGATAAGTACGAAGGGAACAGTAAAGAGACTGTCCTTATGTACTTTTGTGTCAGTAAAAGCGGATAGTCCTTTTGTGCATTAGACTAAGACATTACACCAATCCTTCAGGATCAGGATACTGATCAGTGAGTAGAGTCCTGAAACTGATGCTGTTCAGGGTCACTTGTATCCTGATGAATCTTCAGGATGTCATACGATATTGAGCAGCCTGCTATCACTAAGTTCCGTCTTCAGATCACGAGCATGCTGTTCCTGTCATCAGCTAATTCCTCGACGTCGCTGATGGTTCTTTGAGTATGATCTTGATGTCTCAGGAGGTCTTCACTTCAGTGGACAGGATCAGTAGACTGCAGAACAGACTCGTTCGTCTCCTGATCCTGATAATTATAAAAACAAGTTACAGCATAAGTAACATGGAATAACACTGAACAGACTCAGTGATAATTCCTCAAGCTATAACAGAAGTAAAACCTATTCACTAAGTAAAGATTCAGGATCATTATCATTTCATCAGGTCTTAGGAGAGCTGAATCAACAATCTCCCCCTAAATGATAATGATAAGACAATGGAGAAATTGTCTAAGTCTAGAAAGAAAAAAAATTTCTAAGTCTAGATGAAACAGTAGGAAATAGAACTCATAAAGGTACATGTCCCATTTACTGTTTTGAGGGATCTTTTTCAGTACTATGATGGAATAAAGTACAATGCACTGAATTGCATTTTCATTAATCTTAATAAGGTTACAAGAGCTATAACAGAAGTAAAACCTATTCACTAAGTAAAGATTCAGGATCATTATCATTTCATCAGGTCTTAGGAGAGCTGGATCAACACTAACCTGGATAGAAGGCATGGAATCCGTCCTCCACATCAGCAAATGTACGAGGGAAACAAGGTAGAATACGTTGCCTGCTTGTTACAAGGACGAGCTCTAACATGGTGGAACACTCAAGTTCAAACCCGTCGACGTGATGCAACCAGTCAAATATCTTGGGAAGATTTCAAGAAGATGCTTAAGGAAGAATTTTGTCTGTGAAGCGAAATACAGAAGTTGGAAGCTGAGTTATGGCACCACGAGATGAAAGGAAGCGACGTCACCACCTACACTACCCGGTTCCACGAATTGGCCAAGCTGGTACCGCACCTTGTGACACCGGAGCAGAATAGAGTGGATCATTATGTCTGGGGATTATCTCCAATAATCCGGGGAAATGTAACCGCAACAGACCCAAAGACTCTGCAAGAAGCAGTCAACCTAGCAAACCGACTCACCAACAATGCAGTCCGATCAGGGACGTTTCCAAGTGACAGTGTGAAAGGAAAAAGGAAGATGGAAGAGCCTACGAGAGGTAAGTTTGGACAGAGGTTTAATAAGGATCGAAAGGTAGCAAAGAACTTTGGAATCCGGGTGCCGGCCCTAGAAAAAGGGAAAGGGCCACAGCGTGTGTGTGATAGGTGTCATCGACAACACTTAGGGAGGTGCATTATTTGTCAAAAGTGCAATCGAGCAGGGCATGTTGCGCAAGATTGTAGATCTAGAGAAAGTCGAACCTGTTATGAGTATGGAAGCCCCGATCACTAAGCGAAACCAGAGGTCTCATGCAAACCCAACTCCACCAGCAAACCAAGGAAATCGTGGAGGTTTGGCTCGAGGAAGAGCATTTGTGATTGGTGCGGAAGAAGCAAAGCAGAATCCTGATGTGGTCACAAGTACGTTCCTTCTAAACAACTATCCTGCATCTGTGCTTTTTGATTCCGGAGCAGATAGAAGTTATGTGTCGTTAGAATTCAGGCCTAAGATAATGAAGAAATCATAGAACTTGAAAGAGGAGCATATAATTGAATACTCTAACGGGGAGTTAATTAAGGCTAGCAAGGTAGTCAAGAAATGCACCCTAAGCTTAGCAGGAAAGGATTTTAGTATAGATTTAATCCCGATCAAGATAGGGAGTTTTGACATAATAGTTGGTATGGATTGGATGTCTAACCACCGAGCGACGATATGTTGTGCTGAGAAGATAGTTATGTTAGCACTACCCGAAGGAGGTGTACTCGAAGTACATGGAGAAAAGCCAAGGAGAGACATCAAGATAGTGTCATATATGAAAATGCGAAGTCATCTACGAAAGGAATGTGTAGCATTCATGGCGCACGTCGTAGATAAGAAGGCAAAGGAGAAGCAAATCCAGGATATTCCTGTTGTGCGAGAATTTCCCGAAGTATTCCCAGAGGAGTTACCTGGGTTACCCCCGCGAAGGCAGGTAGAGTTTCACATTGACTTAGTTCCCGGAGCAGCCCCCAAAGCAAAGTCACCTTATCGTCTAGCTCCGTCAGAAATGCAGGAACTGTCCAATCAACTTCAAGAGCTGTTAGATAAGGGGTTCATCCGACCCAACTCTTCACCATGGGGAGCCCCCGTTTTATTCGTCAAAAAGAAGGATGGATCCTTTCGCATGTGCATCGACTACAGGGAGCTGAACAAGATCACTATCAAGAATCGTTACCCTCTCCCACGCATCGATGATCTGTTTGATCAATTGCAAGGAGCAACTTACTTCTCTAAGGTCGATCTTCGATCCGGATACCATCAGATGAGAGTTCGTGAAGAAGATATTGCCAAGACAGCGTTCGGAACTCGATATGGTCATTACGAATTCTTGGTCATGCCTTTTGGTTTGACGAACGCTCCAGCAGTTTTCATGGACCTGATGAACAGAGTATGTCGACCGTACCTGGATAAATTCGTGATTGTCTTCATAGACGACATCCTGATTTACTCTCAAAGCAAGAAGGACCATGAGCAACACTTGAGATTGATACTAGAGTTACTCAAAGCTGAGAAGCTTTATGCCAAATTCTCAATGTGTGAATTTTGGATCCGAGAAGTACGTTTTCTGGGTCATGTGGTGAACGAAGAGGGAATCCACGTCGATCCAGCTAAGATTGAGGCCATAAAGAAATGCGAAGCTCCGAAGACACCGACAGAAATTCGACAATTTCTTGGGTTAGCAGGCTATTATCGGCGACTCATTGCCAATTTCTCCAAGATCGCGAAACCACTGACAACTTTAACTTAGAAAGACAAGAAGTTTATTTGGGGAGAGAAACAAGAAGAAGCGTTTCACTTACTCAAGCATAAGTTGTGCAATGCACCCATACTGGCATTACCTGAAGGAACGGATAACTTCGTGGTGTACTGCGATGCTTCACATCAGGGCTTGGGATGTGTTTTGATGCAGAACGAGAAAGTCATCGCCTACGCATCCAGACAGCTGAAGATCCACGAGAAGAATTACACCACTCACGATTTGGAACTCGGAGCTGTGGTATGTGCACATAAGATCTGGAGGCACTATCTTTATGGTACCAAATGCACCATCTTTACGGATCACAAGAGCCTCCAGCACATTCTCGACCAGAAAATGTTGAACATGAGGCAGAGAAGATGGGTCGAGTTGCTCAATGATTACGACTGTGAGATTAAGTATCACCTAGGGAAGGCGAATGTTGTAGCTGATGCGCTGAGCAGGAAGGAAAGAGTGAAGCCTACAAGGACGCGAGCCATGGGAGTGATAGTACAAACCAGTTTGAAAAATCAAATACTTGGAGCCTAGAGAGAAGCATTAAAGGCAGACAACCTAAAGAAAGAAACTCTTCATCAGGTAGAAAAGGAGTTTGAAGTGAAAGCTGATGGAGTGCGTTATTTTAAGAATAAGGTATGGGTACCAAAAGTCGATCAGTTGAGAACAATGATCATGGACGAAGTTCACCAATCAAAGTACTCAATACACCCAGGATCTGACAAGATGTATAAAGGACTGAAAGAACACTATTGGTGGCCTGGAATGAAGAAAGATGTAGCCACTTATGTGAGCAAATGCGTGACTTGTGCAAGAATTAAGGCGGAACACCAGAAACCATCCGGACTACAACAGCCGGAAATCCCAGAATGGAAATGGGAGCAGATATCAATGGATTTCGTGACCAAGCTACCCAAGACCAAGAGGGGTCATGATTCGATATGGGTAATTGTTGACCGACTCACGAAATCTGCACACTTTTTGCCAATGAGAGAGAGTTATAGCATTGATCGACTTGCGCAACTGTATGTCAATGAGATAGTTATGCGTCATGGAGTACCAATCTCAATCATTTCCGATAGAGACAGCAGATTCACTTCGCGATTTTGGCAGTCGCTGCAGACAGCCTTAGGTACTAGCGTGGATTTGAGCACAGCTTACCACCCTCAGACCGACGGACAGACTGAGAGAACCATACAAACGTTGGAGGATATGCTGCGTGCTTCTGTGTTGGAATTTGGAGGTAGCTGGGATGATCACCTACCTTTAGTCGAATTCTCCTACAACAACAGCTATCACGCCAGCATCCAGTGCGCTCCGTATGAAGCCCTATATGGACGCAAGTGTAGATCACCACTCAATTGGTTGGAATGGGGGAAAGTCGACTAATTAGACCCGATATCGTTCAAGAGACAACTGATAAGATTAAGATGGTTTAAGAGAAGCTTAAAGCGGCCAGGGATCGCCAGAAAAGTTACGCTGACAATCGCCGAAAACCGTTGGAATTCCAGGTTGGCGATAGAGTACTGCTGAAAGTATCACCTTGGAAAGGGTTATTACGATTTGGAAAGAAAGGAAAACTGAGCCCCCGATTCGTTGGACCATTTGAGATTTTAGAAAGAATCGGACCAGTCGCCTACAGATTGGACCTACCTCCAGAACTCAGCACTATTCATGACACTTTCCATGTGTCCAACTTAAAGAAATGCCTATCCGAAGAGACAGTGGTCCTACCTCTGAAGGAAATCCAAGTCGACGAACAACTACGCACCATGGAGGAGCCAATTGAAATCCTTGATCGAGAAACCAAGCAGCTCAGGCGCAGTAAGATACCAGTCGTCAAAGTTCGATGGAATTCAAGGCACGGGCCAGAGTTTACTTGGAAGAGGGAGGCATTCATGAAGAGCAAATACCCCCACCTTTTCACAAAAGACTCCCTTGATAGCGGCAAAAAGTAAATTTCGGGACGAAATTTCTTTCAACAGGGGGTAAATGTGACAACCGACAAATTTGGCTTTCAGGTTAGCGACTCGTTAAATCACTCAGTAGTGTTTCCGTTAGTAAAATTATAGCCATTTAACTTATTAGGAGAATTTAGGTTAGTTTGCGCGAAAAATTTAGACGATAACCTAGAATTCCCGAAAATTGCCCGAAAAAGCCCGTTCCGGCCCAAAGTCGCCCGAAAACCTTATAATGCCAAATTTAAAGCCAACTTATATAAAATATAATATTTTATTAGAAATAAAAATAAACTGTTCTAAATAACCTAATTTCATGCTCGAAAAAGTCAGTTTTATCTGTAGCCTATGCTCTCCAGGAGGGCAATGACTTCTTCCTTGGTGGGAGGGGCAGGATACTGCTTTTTCCCAGGGTTGCTTAGGACGTTGCGCAGGGTCCCAATCCCGAAGGTGACAATCTCGTCGTTGATTTGGAACTTAATCACCCCCTGCAGTTTTCCTTTGGGGCTCTTTTCCTAAGCCACTGTGGTAGTAGACCACAACTGCAGGAGTAGGGGTTTGTTAGGTTTAGGGTTTCTGGTGAAGGCAGTCTTCAAGGGACTGTCTAGTAGGAAGTCCCTTGCATGAATAAGATATTCCTTTTCTTTGGGCAGATCGAAGAGTCCCACCAAGTTATTTGCTTTGAACTGGATGTCGTGTTGAGGCATGATTATGGGGAGGCTTGCAGATGCAGAGAGTAGAGATGTTGCCTCAGCGTTCAGTTGAGTGTCGAGCGAAGCACTTGATGTAGCAGCCATTCTGTAACACAGAAAAAGATTAACACATATGGATGATTAAGAAATCCAAAATATGCATCTTTTCTTCACTTTTCAATGAACAAAAAGAATAGTTCATAAAAGTGGTGACATCCTTTTTACTTAGGAATAGATTAGATACCAAAAATCACAAAAAGAATGTGTTCTGGTTAGAAAAATAACTTCTATTTTGATGAACTATATCAAAATAGTAGTTTGATGGTTTTTCTTAAAAGAAATAAGAAAAATCATATAAACAGTTTTAACAAAAATCTTTGAAGATTTATGGTTTATCTAAGATCAAACGGCATCTTAGGGTTTTTGAAAAACGTTTATGTCATAATAAGTTGTTTTAGATGAAGACGATCAACTTAAAATGTGGAAAGAACATAGAAAACAGACACTTACGTTAAATCTGAGTGAAGAATGTGAGTGTGTGTTCTTGGTGAAAGCTCGAAGGTTTATTCTTTGTCTTGCTTGATTGCTTGAGAGAGATTAGAGAGCGCAAAGAGTGAAAAGAGTACGAGTGAGTTTTTATACCTTGTGGGTAGAGAGAGAAAATGGATGAGAGAGAAAAGAGCTGCTAATTTCAAACGTAATGATGAAAAAAGAAGTTCTACGTGCGTTCACGCGCCTGACACACGTAGTGGGGAACAGGAAACGTCCCATTACGTGTCTGGCAAGATGAAACATTTGTTTTATTCTGTAAACCACCTTTTCAGGGGATAATTCCAATTTGGTGAAAGATGAAATCTCTTGGAATTTGAGTACTTATCAGATAAGTACTGTTTTGGGAAATCCTCTTATCACATTTAATGCGATAAGGTTAAGAGTCAGAAATACTTACCTGAAGAGAATCATCAGTATTCGGATTTTGAACATAGATTTTGTAAGTACTGAACAGAGTTATCTCCTGATAAATTTATTCGTTAGGAGTTAACAGAGTTATCTTGTGACAACCGACAAATTTGGCTTTCAGGTTAGCGACTCGTTAAATCACTCAGTAGTGTTTCCGTTAGTAAACTTATAGCCATTTAACTTATTAGGAGAATTTAGGTTAGTTTGCGCGAAAAATTTAGACGATAACCTAGAATTCCCGAAAATTGCCCGAAAAAGCCTGTTCCGGCCAAAAGTCGCCCGAAAACCTTATAATGCCAAATTTAAAGCCAACTTATATAAAATATAATATTTTATTAGAAATAAAAATAAACTGTTCTAAATAACCTAATTTCATGCTCGAAAAAGTCAGTTTTATCGAAAACTATCGCGAACCGACACTGGGTTTAAATTTAAACAGTGTAACGACAACTTTAAAAAAATGACAAAGGGTTGGGGTGGGCCCCACCATGGCCGACCACCCCCCCCCCTACATCTCTCCCTCTCTTTTTCCAAGATTTTTAATCATCTAAACCTCTTCCCAATTCATTTCATCATTTCAATTTCAAATTTCTCTCTCTCTCTCTCTCTCTCTCTCTCTCTATTCTCTTTTTCTCTCTCTCTCTCTCTCTCAACCTTTCAAGAAAATCAGCCAACTTATCTTAAAAAATCTGAGTTTTTAGAAGTTCAAACAAGAACTTCAAAGCTCTAATAGTTGTATCATCAAAGGTAAGGGTAGTATGTACGTTTTAGCTTCGATTTCTAGCACTTTTGGTGCTTTTTCTTACTCTTCTTGAGGTTTAAACCCTCCTTGTTGGTTGAATACTGTACTTGATGTTTGAAGACGAGAATGAACCATAGAAATGTGTTAAAACATTCAAAGATGGTGAAATTCTATGACTCTTCCATATAAACACAAGTTTTGGGTGAAAAATCATACATTTTTTGGTGTTTTTGATGCTCCTAAGGGCTGGAAATTATTGTTATTTCATGCATGTGTCTTGATGATATTCATGTGTATTTTATGTATTTACTTGACATATGTTGGGGGATTTTAGTTTAACATCAAATAAACCCCAAATTCTTAAAGATTTCTAAGTGTTTTTGGTGAAAATTATGAGCATTGATTCTGACCTAATGCTGACAGAATGTTGCATGTGGGTTTGGACGACCCAAAAGGGGTGTAAATGGACTCATTTTTCTCTAAATATTTTATGGTTTGATATTTTATGGGTTAGGGTTCGAACCCAACTGGAATCATTCAAAAAATCCAAGTTTTGAACCTTCAACCATTACAAAACTTTTTAGTGTGCAAATAGCTACGGGTCAGATTTTGAGTTGACTTGATGCATGAATATCTCCTTGTTAACTTATCCAAAATGCTTGATTTTTGATTCTAAGTTCAAGTTTAATGAGTTAGCTTTTCAAAGAACTTGGAATCACTTGATTTGGTGGATTTTTGAGTGCTCAACCAATGAAAATAAATTCATGGTGCAATCTGTCCAGAAATGGCAGATTCACATGCATGGATTAAAGAGGTCACATAAATCATCAAAATTGAGTGAAATTTATTTCATTAGTTAGGTATGCATTTTATCTTGAAAATCCCTTTTGAAATTTGAGATTTGGAGTGGTAATGAACTCTCTATGGAGCAAACATTACTGACATGTATTTTCAAAAGTGATTTGTGCACACTGATCTTGCAAGAATTTTTAAAATATGTTAAACACCTTTAAAAATTATGAAATTTGGTGGGAATATTGTTAACACCCCCAAGATCAGTGGATAAAAATTTGATAGCTTTTCCTCTTTTGGACTTAAGCTTAAAGGTGACCTTTTTGCAACAATATGAATCTGCCAGAATCTGAAAATTCTTCAAAAGTTGGTTTGTGAACTTCAAAACTTCCCATGCATTTGGACATCATTATAAAACTATTAAAACCTTATTTTTATACTAAGTTGAGCTAAATATGTTATGTAAAGGCATTTTAATAGGTTATCGGTAAAGACAAAACTAGATATAGATCGTTGAATTTAGACTTACGTCTATTACATATGATATAGGGCACTAGTAGATTTGGAGTCGGAATTTCGCGCACTATCAATTGTCCAAAACGCTAAGTTACTCAAGGTGAGTATTCACGGCCCCTATTTTACTGTTTTTAATGATATTGGGGTGAAAAGCATGTTGTTGATGAAATGTTATGAAATATGCTTTCGAGCAAAAGTTATGCAAATTGTGATATAAACATTGCTTTCGAGCAAGTGATTATGCAAATAATGATATGTATTGAGTAAAATTCCCCTTATAATATTGTTGTCCCTAAAAACAATGAAATGCTACAAGAAATGGATGGAAATCCTATATGAAAGAGATGAAATCAATAAAGCTTTGATGAACTCAACAATGGTGGAAAAGTTGCCCAATTTGGTATGTATTGATTCATATTAAAACCCTAAACATCCTTTTCCTTTTATAGGGAAAAGGAAGTTACAAAAGTTGTCAACAACGGCCCCCGAGGTTCCAAACCTCAAACAAGGGCTTAAACAAAACAAGATTGTTTACAGAACAAGGAAACTAAACTAGAAAGCATTTTAAAGATAGATGATTCTGACTCTTCTCAACACCTGGGTTCTACAATCTCCCCCTTTGAGAAGAAGTCAGAATGGTGGTGGTAACTCCAGTGCAGGCTCCCACTTGGACATCTGTAGGTACTCTTCCCACTCGCCTATGATCCGTGCTCTCATCTGCATTGCAGCCTCTGCTCGTCTGTACATCATCCGCTCCTTAAGCTTCTTCTCGATCAACCTCATTGCCTCTAGCAGCTTTCCCTTTCCATCGATGATTCTCCGACTTGGAATCTGATCCGCCAGTAGTCTGCTCTACATGCCATTATAGACATAGAGGAGGGTCCCGTCGCAGAACCTGGAGAGCTCGCCAAACCTCATGAACCTGCGCTCCTTCTTCTTCCGAGTCAGGTACAGGACTCCATGCTCAGGTATCCTGGTTGGCATGTAAGGCGTGTAGGCATCGATACCAGGAACGAGCAGGTTTGGTCTCAGCAGGTTGACCTTCGGCTGGCGGCTTTCTATGGCAAGCTGGTAGTCCGTCACTCTCGCGAGAGAGATTGCGTGACGGACGTATTTCTTCAGAATCTCCGTGCCATCTCTGTAGTGCTCTGGTCGGAGGATCGGGCCTTGGAGGTATTTGATGATCGTGAGAAGGTCTTCTAGATGCACCCGGTCTAGGTCAGCTTCCGTGAAGGTCCAGTTCTGCAGTTCACCTCGAGGGACACCGGTGCCGTACATGCGAACATCAAACTCAAGGAATAACTGATGGCCATGTCTGTAGGGGCGCATAGCAGTTACCTTGGTAAAGCGACGTCTGATCCTCTGGCGCCCATGAGTGGCCCAGTTACACATCCGCTGATGAACGTACGCTGTCCTTCGTCTCTTGGTCTTGATGTGAGAGATCCCGAAGTAGACTTTTCGGGACCAGGCGTGCAGCTTCTCTTGCTGGTAGATGCGGGTGAACTTTTCTTCTAGGAACGGGCGGAAGATGATGGAGTGGTTCCAGTTGAGCTGGATGACTGTAGGAGCATCGGTTTCTGGATCAGTAGAGTGGACGGTCCGTGGGGCTTCTGGAGTTGGAAACTTGAGCGTTGAGAGGAGGTTGGCGTAGTCAGGATCCTTGACGAGGTCGTCTCCCTTCTGATAGACCCTTAGACTCTGAGCGAGCGACCGCAAGATCTTCCGGGCTGCTTCCGGAATCTGGAACTCTGAAGGATCAGTCGGCGCTGCTTCTGGGAGAACGGGATCAATCTGAGCCGTGTCCGTCATCTGAGGAAACTGGACTGACTCCCCTTCTGGAATCCGCTCATAACGCCAACTCCCCATGTCCGGAATGTCTTCTGTATCAGAGTTGACATAGGATTCGCAGTCTCGAATGGGGAGCATTCGACGGGCGGCGAGGACTGAGCTGAGTGAGACGGAGCCGAACGGTGGAGGTCGGTGCTCCCATGTAATGGTGATATGGACCATGTAGTGTCCGATCGGAACCAGTGGTAGAGGTGATATGGAACATGATAATCAGATGATAATGTGTCGGTCGTGCGCGGGGGGAGGAAGGAGGACGGGCGAGGGTCTATGAGGAATGACTCTGAATGAAGAGCCGGAACCAGGTTGGAGGTCGGTGCGAAGCCGTTTTGCAGCTTGTACCTCCCCCTCATGAGGACCTGGTGCGGAGTCATCAGGGTCATCATGCCTCCTCTTCGAAGGCTGAGCCTGGGACCGACACACGGCCTCCAGTTCTCTAATCCTTTGTTGTAGCAGCTCGATCTGGGCAGCTTGATCTCGGACTTGGGCGGACAGGCGGTCATTCTGAGTGGTGTAGGAGGTGACCATCATCAAGTGCTCCACCTCAGTGACGTAGCCTGGGATCGGTGGAAGGTCGCCGAAGTCGGAGGAGCGAGCCTGGAGGACGTCTTCAGTTGGCCTGGGAATGGGAGCTTCAGTAGATGGGGCAGCCTCAGAATGTTTGCCCTTGATCCTCCGTTTGAGCTCGTAAGCTCTGCATCCCGGTCTTCTTGGAGCTTGCGCGACGCCTCAAGATCGGCTAGTCTCTTCCTCTCCGTTTCGGCCAAGGCTTTCTCGAGTGCCTCGACCCGCGCGTCCCGAGCCTGATTGGCTTGCTCCACGGCTAATAACCTGCTTTGGACGACTTTAAGGATGTCGTCCGAATCCGTCGGACCTATAAGTCCCGTTGGTCAGGGGCGGTTTTAGGGATTCCGCCCGAATCCGTCAGGCCTTCAAGCCCCGGTGTTACGTGAGCATCTTTATAGACTTTGCTCGAGTCTGTCGGACCCGGTCCCAGAAGTACAACACCCGGTGCCACTTGGGCTCCAGTTGACGAGTAGAGTCCTAAAGAGGTACTCTCTCGGCCCGATGTCACCGCTGGTATAATGCTGACGGTGTCGGGGCTTCCGGTGGATCCTCGAAGGGCGTCCAATGACGCACCAACTCTCCCCGTTCCGGCCTCGCCACTTGGGCGGGCAGAATGATGCATCCAAAAAGTGTCCTAGACAAATGAACGACCCTAAAGGTCTCAGTGAGTGGCTCTAGGACTACTGGTGCTCTGAAAGACGTCGAGAGGTGGGGCAGAGCCTCTCTCATTTCAACACCGGCAGACTCCGATTGAGTGGCCGGTGGAAGTTGAGCTAATTCCCCGTGTGAATGTGAAACGACCATCTGTTGAGAGATGGCCGAGTGGCTGGTTTGGGCGTGCAAATGCGCTGGTTGGCTGCCAGCGTCTTGACCCGACGTCACTAGGTGACCGGTCTGAATGAGGGTTGCCTCTGTGGGGTTGGACTCTGGGTAAAGGGATATCCAATTCTAACCTATGCGGCTCTTCTTCTACATCCGCCTCCTCTAACTGAGCCCAAGGCTCGCTCAACTGGACCTCTACGTCTTGCGGTCTCTTTTTCTCTGCTCTCTCTCTCCTTTTCTCCCCTCTCTCTCTCTTCTTCCTCTTCGCTGTCTTCTCGACCCCAGCCGGTAGCTACCTCGGCCTCACCTTCTTCCTCCTGACCAACAGTTCGGTCATCCGACGCCAGATCCGCAATAAGGGGTGGGATCACCTGAAATTCGGGCGTCGTTGAAGGAAGAGGTGGCTTCATCCAAATCTATCACTTGGGCCTTCCCGCCCTTTGGTGGTTCTGAAAGCTGAAACTCGGAATCGATCCGTAGTCGACTTGTTCTGATTCTGTTGCCTCGTCATCGGGCTCACGACGGTCCGCAGGAGTGTGCTCGGAGGACTCGTGACCGTCGGAGTCATCGCCAGATGGTTCGCCTGAGGGTTCGCCTCCCTGAGAGTGACGGCCGCCGAGTGAGGTGGTGGAGGAACATGTGCTTGTTCTTGTGGGGAAGCTTCCACGTCCTCCCCAGTAGGTTGTTGCGGCGACGTCGGCGATTGGTGCCCTTCTGATGACGAGTGGATCGGAGACTGCTGAAGGGTTCCCGTGAATTGCTTCACTCTGAATGACTCGTGTACTCGCGTTCGCGGACGACATCGGTAGATTCCTCCACAACAGTAGGAGTGCGAGCACGAGTGGCACGGTTCTGGATCATGGTCTGGTATGCACCGGCTCTAGAAGTGTGCGGAGTGGCAGACGTACCGACATTCTACCCGCTCCTCCCCTAACGTCAACTCTCATCACTCCCGAGCCAGAAGGGTCCCCCACTGGAGCTCCCGGCCCGCCGTACCAGAGGCACGGCTTCTAGTAGGACGGGTTGCACGTCTTGGGCAGGGCTCCCCGGTTCTGAGGAGTCCGTAGACGTGTCTTCTAAGGCCTATGGATATTCGGTACATCCTAACCTCACTGACCTACGGTCTGCCAAGTTGAGCACGTTTGCCGGTATGTGCATCTCTACTGACCACGCTTCAGAGTCTTCTTGTTGGCTCGGCCGATCTGCTGGCTTTCGAAGCGGAGATGGCTTGATCTGCGTCTGACAGCCGGTTCTGAGTCATGTGATCTCGGATGACCAGACTGAAGAAGCGCATCCACGGGATGGAGTTGTGCTTTGTGCGTCCTGGCCCAGCTCTGACATCACCGATGATGTCCGCCCAGATTTGCTGAGCAAAGTCAATCCGCCTTCCGTAGGCGACCGCATGGAAGATGTGCCAGAACTGAGTGGAAGCCTTGTCCACGCCATGGGTCTTCGAGGAGATCGTGCGGTTAAGTATGTTGAAGAAAGAGTACCAGATTGGTGGCAGCATACCCTGTGAGATCTGGGAGATTCCTCTTCGGCCTGTTGTTCTCGGTGTAGTGGACTCCGACCGCGAGCACTTCGCTGAACAGTTCGGGTCCAGACACGAGAGGGTCAAACGGGGCCTCCGGAGTAGCAGCTGGAAGACGAAGGATTCTGCGAAGATCCTCCAAAGTGAAGACCAGATCAGTCTGGTCCACTCGGCCGATGATGGTTTGAACTCCGTCCCGGTTCTCAACGCGGGAAGTGTTCCAGAACTGCTGCAGATAAATCATCGGGATATCAGCAGTGGCTTGCATCGCGTATGCAAGGGGGTGAGCTCGGAGAATCTCGAGAACCACGTCATCTTGGACGGTGAAGTTCGCCAAGTTAACGAACTGGTTGTTCTGGTGGATCTCAACGATGTCTGCCGGGTTGATCAGTGCGAGATCAGCTGCGTTGGCGACGGGTGAAGTAGGAGCAATTGGTTGTTGATCAGCCATTTCTGTAAAACATCAAGTGTTAGAAATAATACAACGTGAAAAGACTATACCCTCGACTAAGCGCGAGTCGGAAAACCTCGAAAACCCAATAATGAGTGTTTCGTATTTTCCGAGTCGGAAAACGAGCAAGGTACACGAGGGGAGTTTTCCGATTCGGAAAAGGCTGTTTTCCGAGTCGGAATACTCAACACTTGGGAAATAAAGCACAATGATAAACTGACAAGTTTTCCGATTCGGAAAAGGGTATTTTCCGAATCGGGAAACTCCCACACTTAGAGAGGAAAACTTGTGGGTTTTCCGAGTCGGAAAACATGGTTTTCCGATTCGGAAAATGTCAACACTTAGTAAAATTTTGGCAAAACTTGGTCTCTCGATCGAGTCGGAAAACCTTGGAAACCCATAAGGGTAGTTCCACGTTTTCCGAGTCGGAAAAGAAGCAATTGAAAACCGAGACCAAGTCCGATTCGGAAAACCATGTTTTCCGAATCGGAAAACATACAATAAGACTCATCGTTTTCCGATGCGGAAAACTTGAATGTTCAAGTTTTCCGATTCGGAAAACTTGAATGTTCAAGTTTTCCGAGTCGGAAAACCGAGACTTTTCGAGTTCTCCACATAGAAACCGCTCAAAAACCGTCGATCTAAAGCCCTAAACTATCAACATTCATCCTAAATCAGTTTATAACAACATTATAAGCAACAATGGATCGTTTTAACGTCCCGAAATCCCATTCCAAGAAGTTTGGGTTTCGGGTAAGTTTTAAAACTTTTAGGCTTCGATCCAGACATTAAAACGCATGATTTAGATGTTAAAACTATATAAGGGTTGATCGTTTACTTACCAGGAATCCGAATATGTAAAGAAATCGACGATCGGAGCAATAACGAGCGAAAACCGGAATCGAGCGCGAAGTGGGTTCGGGTGAGAAATTCAGAGAGAAAAAGATGAAAATTTGAATTTTGTGAAAAGTAATTCTTGAAAACCGGTATTTATATTTTTACCGAATTACACTGTGTTTGGGTCAAAAACACTGTGTTTGGCTCTCCTTTTGGCTCTCTTAACCCGACTTTCACCATTTGGCAAAAACCACCCCTGGACTTGAAGTTTGAGTAACCTTACAAAGAAGTCCCTGAACTTGTATTTTCAGAAAATTTTCAAAACAGACCCTGGACTACTAGTTTCACATAATTTGCAAAACGAGTCCCTGAACTTTAAGACACAGAAAGTAGCAAAGTTAGTCCCCGAACTTGTAAGTTCAAGACATGTACTCTACCGCCCCCTGAACTTTCAAGTTCACAAAAAGTTACAAGTTCAGCCCTCGACTCCCGAGAAAAGAGACTTACCTGGTTCGTCTCACTGGGTTTTGCGCGAGTTCTGATCTGAAGTAACCAGAAGTCGTAGCGGGGATCCACACCTACAAAATATAGTGTAAACTGGTATCCAAGGTGTTGTGGATCCGAGAACGTTAGCACACATAATAAAGATCAAATCAAGACTTGGTACTCCCCCTCAATACATGCATTCTCTCAGAAGCTCCCCCTACACACATGCATGCACTATAAGAACTCCCGACTCCCCCTAGACCTCAGGCGGGGAGGTCTAGCATTCCTAACTTGCTAAGAAGGAAAAAGTGACGTTTCTCGTCAAACGGCTTAGTGAACAAATCAGCAAGCTGATAGTCACTCTCAACAAAGTAAAGTTCAACGTTTCCTTTCTCGACGTGATCTTTGATGAAGTGATAGCGTATGTCAATATGCTTCGTCCGAGAATGTTGAACTGGATTTGCCGTGATTTGAATTGCACTCTTGGAGTCGCAGTAGATGGGAATCCGATGCATGGTGTATCCAAAGTCAGCTAGTTGAGTTTTCATCCACAGAACTTGTGAGCAGCAGCATGCGGCGGCTACGTATTCTGCCTCCGCGGTGGATAAAGAGACGCAAGTCTGTTTCCGGGATGACCAACTGACTAACTTGTCCCGAGAAATTGACAGGCACCAGAAGTGCTTTTCCTGTTTAGCTTACAACCTGCATGGTCTGAGTCTGTATATGCAATTAGTTCAAAGCCAGAATCCTTTGGGTACCAAAGGCCAAAATCCGGTGTGCCCTTCAGATACCTAAGGATTCTCTTAACTGCAGACAGATGTGAATCCCGAGGGTCACACTGAAAACGAGCGCAGACACCCGTGGAAAAGACTATATCTGGTCTACTAGATGTGAGATATAATAGGGAACCAATTATTGCCCGATATGTTTTCTGGTCAACCGGTTTACCAGAAGTATCAGCAGAGAGTTGAAAATTTTTGGGCATTGGTGTGGCCGCGGAGTTTGATCCACCGAAATCAAATCGTTTTAAAAGATCTTGAACATATTTGGCTTGATTTATGAAAATGCCATCAGGGCGTTGTCGAACTTGAAGTCCTAAAAAGAACGTCAATTCGCCCATCATGCTCATTTTGAATTGGGATTTCATGGTGTTCTCAAACTCTTGGCACATCTCAGGCTTTGTAGACGCAAAGATAATGTCATCCACGTATATCTGAACTATAATTAAATCTTTACCTGACTTCTTGAGAAACAGAGTGGGATCGATAGTACCTTTCTTGTAGCCAACTCCGAGTAAGTATTCAGTGAGAGTTTTGTACCATGCCCTCGGAGCTTGCTTGAGACCATAAAGCGCCTTGTCTAAGATGTAGACATGATTCGGGAATCGAGGATCGACGAACCCTTCCGGTTGCTCAACGTACACTTCTTCTTGAAGGACTCCATTCAGGAAGGCACATTTGACGTCCATCTGATAGACGGTCATGTTTTTGTGTGCAGCATACGCAAGGAAGATTCGGATCGCTTCGATTCGGGCTACTGGCGCGTACGTCTCATCATAGTCGATACCCTCTTGTTGGCGATAACCCTTGGCGACCAGACGAGCTTTGTTCCGGATGATGAGATTATTCTCGTCGGTTTTGTTTCGGAGTATCCACTTGAGGCCAATGATTGTCTTTCCCCATGGTCGTTCTACCAAGCGCCAAACCTTGTTTCTCTCGAATTCGGCCAGCTCATCTTGCATGGCGATTACCCAGTCGGGATCGGTGAGAGCTTGCCAAACGTCAGATGGTTCAAAATCGCTCAAGAATCCACCGAAAAGGATCAGATTTTCAGTGTGCTTTGCAGACCTAGTGTTTACAGGTTGCGAGGGACTCCCGATAATCTGGGAGGGGGGATGATCTTTTGTCCACCTGCGAGTGTGAGGGTGAGTGACATAAGCCTGTCGGTTGTTGGTGGCGTCGTTCTCATCATGCACAGCAAAGACCTCTTCTAGGTTCCCACTTGAAGAGCCTTCAGCCTGATTAAGCCGCGGTGCAGCCTCTAACCGGGGCTCTCTGACTACCTGAGCAAATGATCGTTGGGCCGTGCTCGGGGAAGGTAGTGGAGCTTTTTCTGGAATTGGAGCAAGAACAGGGTGTGGAGTCTGTTCTTGTTCAGGTGCCGGTGAAGCTGCGGATGAAACTTCAGATGGAGGAGCCGCGGACTCAGGTGTCACGGAGTGAGTTGAAGTGCTGGAGGAGGGTTCCGTGACGAAGGCATCAGATGTTACTGTGGTTGTGGTTGAACCTGTTGGAGCGGGAACTACGATTGGACTCGTTAGAGTGTGCAGATCGTATTCCGCGAGATCTAAAAAGTCTAAAGCAGAAAAGTTAGAAGACGGATCTGTGCTCGGTGGTGAAGGGAACAATTCAGGGAAAGATGCAGACACATTACTAGAACTAGCATTCAGATAGGTTTCAGATTCAGAGAAATCAACATTTGAGCTTTCCAGGATAGTTCGGGTCCGTTTGTTGAAAACCCGGTAAGCCTTAGAGTTATGTGAGTATCCGATGAAGATAGACTCATCAGACTTAGGGTCAAACTTACCCAAATTATCCCGGTCATTAAGAACATAGCATTTACAACCAAAAACTCTAAAGAAGTCAATGTTTGGCTTACGCTGTTCGACCATCTCGTAAGCGGTTTTACCAGTCCGCTTTACGATCAGAGTCCGGTTTTGCGTGTAACATGCTGTGGAAACGGCTTCAGCCCAAAACTGTTGAGGAACTCCAGAGTGAGCCATCATGGATCTTGCTGCTTCGACCAACGTCCGGTTCTTCCTTTCTACGACCCCATTCTGTTGAGGTGTGCGAACTGCAGAGAAGTTGTGAGTGATCCCCACTTCTTCGAGAAAGGATTGCAGTTTTGTGTTGCGGAACTCAGTACCGTTGTCACTACGTATTTTCCTCACCCGACGACCCAAGAGAACTTGTGTGCGTTTGATGAAGGCTATGATTCGTTCAGCAGCTTCGGATTTGTCTCGAAGAAATTCAATCCAAGTGAACCTAGAGAATTCATCTACGAGAACCAGCATATACTTCTTTCTGGCGAGACTTTCTACTCTCATAGGTCCACAAAGATCCATGTGTATTAGGTCGAGGGGACTTTGGCAATTCGTATCCATTCTCGGTGGATGAGAGCTTCTGGTCATCTTTCCTTGTTCGCACGCAGGACAGAGAGTGTCCTTGGAAAGGCGAAGCTCGGGTAGTCCCCTGACCAATCCCTTAGAAACCAGCTTGTTCATATCTTTGAAGTTCTGATGACATAGTCTGCGGTGCCATAACCAACTGTCCCCTTTTGATGCTTTTGTGAGCAGACAGATTGCATTCTTCGGTTTAGCTTCAAACTCGGGGTGTGTTTGAGGGATTGAACGGAAGACGGTTGTGTAGAGATTGCCATTTCGCCTGGCGGAGAGAATGGCGTTGTTGTCTTCATCGTTCACGTCACTTCCGTACTGAAAGGTCTTCAACCAGTATCCGTTATCACAGAACTGGCTGGAGCTAAACATGTTGTACCCCAATCCCTCCACATAACGTACACCCTTGATGATGTACTTTCCATTGGTGATTTTTCCCGACCCAAATATCGGCAACGGCGTTCTGTCGGCAGTCTTTATGTATCCCTCAAACTTCTCAACGTAGTCGAAGATGAAGGACCGCTGCCCAGTCATGTGTGTGTGAGCCCCCGAGTCAAAGTACCACACATGACTGATCTGCAAAACAATTAGGCTTGTTTAGGGACCCATTGCCAAATGGGTTCCTTAGGGTCAGAAACAATTGAAATGGTCGATGCAGTCTCCTTTTCGGATTTCTCCTTAGGCTTAGGGGACTGCACTGACGAGGATGGTTTCCCTTTTCCTCTTTTTCTCCCTCTTCTCTTTCGAGATTTGATTTTAGGCACATCAGCATTAAAAGAATTATAAACACCATAGCGCAGAAAATTGTCAAACATAAAGCACATGTCATTACGCAAAGAGTCAAAAGCATGAGTTAAATGTCGATTACGTTTTACAGACATGTTTGAATTAATTCCTACGCTAGGTGGAGCATAGCCAAGACCCGCACGGTTAGGACTACGCTGCTTAGGGAAAGCTTGAAAAGAGTTGGGTCTTCCTCGGTGATCCTTCCTTGGTGGCTTCACTTCCTGTCCACCATCCTTCTTCCTCCCATCTGCATTATGAGCATGGTGTGAGTTAGATGACGGTTTAATAGGAGAAGAGTTGCCACCCTTTCCAGAAGATGTTTTTGAAAATTTAGGTTTTGTGGAAGAGAAAGGTTGCTTTGGTTTTAACTGAGAGGTCTCACCCACTTCAAAGCTGCTTGAATTAAGGTCAAGACTTTTAATGGGTTTAGCTGAGTTACGAGCATCATTAGACTTTGAATGCCTTTTCTGGAGTCCTTTGGGTGCGTGAGGCTTAACTGACTTCCCCTTGTCAGTACCAACACATTTTTCACCCTTAGGTTTACTGTTCTCAGAAACAGGAGCTCGTGACTCAACAGACTTCTCAGGTTTTATAAAAACAGATTTTGGCCCTTTTGGGATAAGGCCTGAAGGGTCATCACCTTCATCTAAGAACACCTTCAGATCGTACTCAACGTTAGGATCATGGATAGTCTTTGGTTCGGTTATCCTATGGTGTGAGTTGAGAGGTTCATCATCATCTGACAGTAAGGTGTAATAGTCATCTAGTTCCGTAACAGATTTGGTTTGGGAGTGAACTATCGGTTGGTTGAGGAGTGGAGTAGTCCTATCATCAACTGAGTCTGAAAGGTTTTCAAAGTACATGACTTTTCTTTTTAAGATGGAATTTGACACACGTTGGTTGGTTAAGGCCACACGATAATTGATCTTTTCATCATGATCAAGTTCTCTTGTAATTTCTGAATGAACATTTAGGAGAACATATCGTGCCTTAAGATCCGCAACCTTGAGTTGAAAATTAGTAAAAGTTGAGGCTGCGGTCTCACACTCTGAAGACATTCTAATTCTCTCGGCATTTGCCTCGATCAAGTCTTTCTTCAAAGTGTGAACCAAGTTGTCTTTTTCAGAAATAAGCACTTTCAAATTCAGTATCTGATGTTGACATGCGTCCAGATCCATGGCTTTTAGTCTAAGTCCAAACATTTCCTTCTCTAGTTCGACTAGGTCGGGACTCTTAGTTGCGGAAACATCCTCTGGTGGGATAACTAAGGTCTCTTCTGAAAAATCCATCTCCCTAGTGTCATAACTAGTGTTAAGGTCTGAATAGTTGATGGGAGGCATAGCTACCCTAGGGGTCCTAGCCTTGATGCCTTCCCATGTGGACTTAGTGTTTGTTGGATCACTGGCTGGGACAAATATAGGTTTGTTAGGAACGGGACTTGAGGGTGGACTACTTGAAGAACTATTGGGCGGACTTATGGTTCTGGTAATGGTTTCACCATTAATTACTTCCGTGTAAGTGACGGTCTGCCTAATAAATTCTTCGGTGACGTGTCCTCCTACAAAGGCCGGTTTGGGTTTGGAGGCTGCCATGTCCTCAAAGTTGTATAGATGAGAAGGTGCTTTTTCTAAAACATGGTTCTCAGACAGTCCAAGTCCGGGTCTGGCTTTATAGAAAGGATTTTTGTTGGCATGCTGCGTGAGAATGCTCAAGGTCTGCTCAGATTGTCCTCTTTTAAAGTTGTTATCTTCAAGCTCTTGAATTTTGGAAAACAGTCTAGTTCTTTCTTCTGAAAGCAACTGAATTTTTAGTTGGAGCTCACCATGGTCACTGTTAAGTTCCTCATGGGTTTTCTGAAGACAACTGAGTTTGTTGGACAAATTGGACTCTCTGACGCTAGACTCAAGAGTCTCACGATTGTACACTATGGTCAAGTCCTCAAGAGAGCTTTTGTATATGGCACTGTCGATTCTAAATTTCGTGACGAGAGATCGTTCCGATTGGAGACATCTCTCAAGTTCACAAATTCTAGATTCTAACATTGTCACATCATCAGTTAAGTCAGGAATAGTGGATACCTCAGAAGCATCGAGGTCTCGATATGTGCTGGGGCCAACAGCTTCAGGTCCTTCGAAGTCTGCCATCAAACACGGACCCCCAACTAGATGATCTTCCTCGTCTGAGCTTTCTTCCTCACATACCCAGTTTTCCTCATCGACTAGCAGAGCAACTCCCTTCTCTTTCTTCCTCATCAAAGCTGCTTTCTTCTCAAAGTATGCAGCATCCTTGAATCTGACAGGACAGTTGCTTGCATAGTGACCCAGCTTGCCACATTTGAAGCAGGATGTAGTGGCACTAGCGATCTTTTGAGGAGCTGGGGTAGGACCACCACTATTCACTGGAGCTGGAGGAGCATTCAACCTTTGATCACCAATTTCAACTGGACCTTGTTGATGTCCTTCTCTCGGAGCTTGCCTAGAAGAACCACTCTGATGGTTCCCGTCTTGGTAGTTTCTGTTACCATGAGTTGACTGACCATCATATTCTCTGTAGTTCCTCTCCTGTTCTTGACCATACCCCGGACCACTTTGACCACCTACGAATCCTCCATATCTGCTATCTTCACGTCTTCCATCTTGACCACCTTCATACCCGCTACTGTGTCCTTGACGATCAATGTATCCCGATTCTGGAGTGTAGTTTCTCTGGTTTTGACGATAGTTTATATGAGAAACCTGTCCTCTCCAATCTCCCTGGTCTCCAGGGCCTCCCTGATAGTCCAGGTAGGTGTTATCTCTGTAGTTTCCTCGAGCTTCCCTATACTGGCCTTGATCACCACGGTACCTTCCTGGATGCTGATTC
Organism: Centaurea solstitialis; assembly: GCA_030169165.1. NCBI lineage: Eukaryota > Viridiplantae > Streptophyta > Magnoliopsida > Asterales > Asteraceae > Centaurea > Centaurea solstitialis. Next base: position 50,956,503 of record CM058042.1, on the reverse strand, counting down.
TGATATCTGTCCCCTTGCTGGTATCCTCCTCTTCCTTGATTCCCAAACTGAACTCGTTCTGGCTGGTAGTGTCCACCTCGGCCTTGCCCCATCCTTCCTCCACTCGGATATCCAGATCCCCTGGGTCTGCTGTATCCACGTTTGGAATTCAGCTTCTGTACGCTATTAGAGATGAGGGCAAGAGACTCATTCACATGGAAGAGTTCATCATCAGAGATTGAGATAATTAGCGGATCATCTGGATGTTGATAGCTTGAACTGTAGTTCGAGTTGAACTCTGGGTAGTTTGAACCATAGTTCCCGTTGACCTCCTGGTTGTAGTTCTCCTGATAGTGCTGAGGTGATGACTGGTTGTACTGCTGAGGAGATGAGTTGTTGTACTGCTGATGCTGGAAGGGAGCTGAGTTTGATCCTCCACATGGCACTGCCGCGAGTGCCAGAGGGTCAACTGTATTTTTGAACTTGCCTCCAGTGATGAATTCCTCATGCTGAACCATCATGCTAAAAAGGTCGTGTAGACCCATGATCCCCAGATTTCGGCTCAGCTGTAAGTTGATCGCCAGATTCTGCCATGCCGATGTCAGGTTCTTCAGGAACTTAACATTCACCTCGTACTTTGACTTCTCTATCCCGAGCCTTCGTAGGTCATTCACGAAGGCGTTCAGTCTTTGATAAGACTCGGTGAGGGATTCGGTTTCCCTGGCTTTGAAGCCTTCGTAAGCGTTTAAGGCACTTTCTTTTTGACTCTCAAGAGCGGTATCACCTCCCTGCATCTGCTGCTCTATTTCTAACCAAACGTCTCGTGCGTTTGTCAGACTATCCACCCTTGCATACATATCATTGGGAAGAGCCATGATCAGAAGGGTCAGTGCACGCTTGTCAACGAGGTGCCGGGCTCTTTGTTCTGGACTGAACATCTCAACTGGCTTTTCGACTACATACGATGGAAGTTCGGGACACGTATCTGTTTTGGGAACAGCAGCAACCGTGACAGTTGGTCGGATTGGGCCTTCGCGGATTGACTTCATGAGATTACCGTCGAGCATGTCTAGGAAGTGTATCATCCGGCGCTTCCATTGCTGGTACTCGCCCATCACCAGGACGGGAGGGCGAGTTTCGGAACCAATCCCTAGGATTTCCTTCGACATTTCTGAGAAAAGAATGAGACCACCTTGTAAGATTCACTTGGCTTGAACACAGAAAGGTTTTGAAAAAGCTGATGTTTCGAGCGCCTCGGGACACAGAAAGCTTTGAGATAGTAAAAGGTTTTGAAAGCAAGCTTAGTGTCGAATTTGAGAAACAAAACGGCAAGAGTTTCGGCTCAAAGAGGCGAAATCCGACTTGGAAACAGGTGTTTTCCGATTCGGATTTGGCTCAAACAACAGGATTCGGAAAAGCAGCTTTTCCGACTCGGAAAATGAACTTTTCCGATTCGGAAAAGGTGGGTGCGGAAAAGGGAGCTCGGAAAAGAGAGAAACTTCTCAAGAGCAAGACCCCGAGTCAGAGACTCGTTTTCCGATTCGGAAAACAGAGTTTTCCGATTCGGAAAAAGAGAGTTCTCCGATTCGGAGAATGAGCAATTTCCGACTCGGAAAAGTTGAGCTGATATTTCAGCTCTCGTTTTCCGATTCGGAAAACCTGCACAGAAAGCTCGAAAAATTTCTTAAAAACACTTAAAAACCTCTTAAAAATCAGTGTTTAGACCCCCAAAATGTAGGAAAATGCTTAGAAAACTATGGGGAATCACTTAACACTTATTTTAAGCCCTTTTAAAACACCTTTTGGATTGAAAATCCAAAAGTTTTGAAAAACTCAAAACTTGAAAAACCTTTAGAACCTTTTTAAAATCCAACCAAAAACCAAGGAATCAACAAGATTGGCTCTGATACCAATTGTTGTCCCTAAAAACAATGAAATGCTACAAGAAATGGATGGAAATCCTATATGAAAGAGATGAAATCAATAAAGCTTTGATGAACTCAACAATGGTGGAAAAGTTGCCCAATTTGGTATGTATTGATTCATATTAAAACCCTAAACATCCTTTTCCTTTTATAGGGAAAAGGAAGTTACAAAAGTTGTCAACAACGGCCCCCGAGGTTCCAAACCTCAAACAAGGGCTTAAACAAAACAAGATTGTTTACAGAACAAGGAAACTAAACTAGAAAGCATTTTAAAGATAGATGATTCTGACTCTTCTCAACACCTGGGTTCTACAAATATACACTACTATTAACTCGTTAGGAGCCTATGACTTAGTGGATAGCACTATTTGGTAAAGAGACCCACCCTACTGACTGACGAGTAGAGGGTGCACTATTTCAGAATTAACGACTGCCGTTGAGGTAGTCGTTGGAAAACGTTCTACACATGTGGACTAGATTCCACCTCTGAGGTAGTTCATTTAGAGCGTTATATCTTACGTGGTTCGCGACCGCCTATGAGATATATCGTTGGGATGAAACGGTTTGTAGTGGCTCAATCTTACATATCATATGCATAAATGAGATTTTAGACGTTTATGGTCGTCCAAAGATTCTATTTTTATGATAAAAGACTGCATACAAAACCTTTTGTGCATATAAAACCTATGAACTCACCAACTCTCGTAGTTGACTCTTGTTTTAACATGCTTTTCAGGAAATCAGAAGGTGATTGAAAAAGCTTAATTTTGAGCGTTTGTAGACATCAATTAAGACTTCATATTTTATTTTGCTATGTTTGTATTTATTAAACTCTGGTTGGTTGTAATACGATTGTAAACTTTATATATTTTGAAATGAATGATTGATGGTATTTATCTCCTATCGCTATGAAATCTGAACTGTCGTACCTCGCGATTCCGCTTTAGCGAGGTGTTACATATCTCCTAATAAAGTTTATTCGTCAGGATTTAACATTCCCAGTTCACTGATGACCATATTAAAGCGTGTTACATCCAGTGGTTTGGTAAAAAGGTCAGCGAGCTGATATTCAGTAGGGACAAAATGGAGTTCAATATCACCATTCATCACGTGATCTCTGATGAAGTGATATCTCACTTCAATGTGCTTTGTCTTGGAGTGTAAGACAGGATTATTCGTGATGGCGATTGCTGAAGTGTTGTCACAGTAGATGGGAATTTTGGAAAGTTGTATGTCATAGTCCTGAAGTTGATTTCTCATCCACAGGACTTGAGCACAACAAATTCCTGCTGCAACGTATTCAGCTTCAGCAGTTGATGTGGACACAGAATTCTGTTTCTTGCTAGTCCAACTCACCAACTTTCCACCTAGTAGTTGACAACCACCAGTGGTGCTTTTCCTGTCAAACTTACATCCTGCAAAGTCACTATCAGAATAAGCCATTAGATCGAACCCTGAGTCTTTGGCATACCAGAGACCCAGATTAGGAGTTCCCTTTAGATATCTGAAAATCCGCTTTACAACAGTCAGATGGGATTCTTTGGGTTCAGCCTGATAACGAGCACATAAACATGTAGAATACATGATATCAGGACGACTCGCTGTAAGATACAACAGTCAGCCAATCATTCCTCTATAGAGAGTCACATCAACAGGTTTCCCATTGGAATCCTTGTCAAGTGAGAGAGAATGTGCCATCGGAGTCTTCATCGGTGTACAAGATGTGAGATCAAGTTTCTTCAGCATATCAAGTACATATTTACCTTGATTGATAAAGATTCCCTTTTCAGATTGCTTGATCTAAAGTCCTAAAAAGTATGTTAGTTCACTCATCATAGACATTTTATATTCTGTTTTCATGAGCAACTCAAACTTTTCGGAGAGTTTGGGATTGCTTGATCCAAAAATAATGTCATCGACATATATCTGGACAAGAAGGATATGCTTAGGATATTTCTTCAGAAATAAAGTGCTATCGATCTTACCATGCTCGAAACCTTTTGAGAGAAGAAAGGTTGACAGGGTATCATACCAGGCACGAGGAGCCTGTTTCAACCAGTAAAGAGCCTTGTTTAACTTATAAACGTGATAAGGGAACTTAGGGTCAACAAAACCAGGAGGCTGAGCAACATAGACTTCCTCATTTAGTTTTCCATTTAGAAAGGAATTTTTAATGTCCATTTGAAAAACGTTAAAGTTCATATGTGCTGCAAAGGCCAGGAAGAGTCGAATTGCTTCGAGCATAGCCAAAGGAGCAAAAGTTTCATCGTAGTCTGTGCCCTCTTCCTGTCTGTAACCCTAAGCAACAAGTCGAGCCTTGTTACGGATAATAGTACAACTTCATCAAGTTTATTCCCGAAGATCCAATTGGATCCAATGATGGTACGTTTTCGAGGTCTAGGGACAAGAAGCCAGACATTGTTCCTGATAAATTCTGCTAGCTCTTCCTGCATGGCTGAGACCCAGGCAGGATCACGCATGGCATCATCTATCTCTTTAGGTTCGTTTTCAGAAATGAAATTAACATAAAGACAGATATTACCAGATTGACGTCGAGTTTTAACACCCGAGGAAGGATTTCCAAGAACCTGATCAATAGGATGATCTTTGGTCCATCGAAGAGCAGGGGGTTGATACGCCTATCCTGAATGTAGAAGCTTCATTAGTCGATGGATCAGGAAGAAGATTTGAGGGAGCAGGAGCAGATTCAGATAACTCTTCACTGCTAGTGGGTTGATCGGGTTCAGGGGTTACTTGAGTAATTGGGTAGCAGCAATTACTTGAGGAATAGGTGTTTGAGTAGGTGGGGATGTTTCTTCAAAGCCATCAGGAAGGTTTTGAGGAGTTGGATCAACAATGGGAGTATCACGGACTTGAAAGAAAGAGTCAGCCCACTGATTTATTTATGCATTGTCATGAGGGTGAGGGAATGTAGGACCCGATTCATCAAAACGAACATTGAACACACGATAAGTTTTGGAAATGGAAGAGTATCCAAGGAAGATTCCATCATCAGACTTAGAATCAAACTTTCCTAGGTTATCTTTGTTGTTAGGATGTAACAAATACAACCAAATATATGGAAATGTTCGATTGAAGGTTTCCTGTTACGAAAAAGTTCGTAGGCCGTCTTCCTGAAGCGCTTGACTATTAGAGATCTGTTCTCAGTGTAGCATGCAGTGTAGATAGCTTCAGCCCAGAATTGAGTGGCAAGATTGGCTTCACTCAACATCGATCGAGCAGCTTCAATCAGGGTTCTGTTTCTTCTTTCAGCAACACCGTTTTGCTGAGGAGTCCTTACAAAAGAGAAGTTCTGGGATATACCTTTCTCATCAAAGAAGTTTGCCAGGGTACTGTTTTTGAACTCAGTATCGTGGTCACTCCTGATGGATCATACAGAAAGGTTGTTGAGCTTTTCCATCTTCCTGACGAACAGAATGATTTCTTCAGGAGCATCACTCTTGGATCGAAGAAAGAATACCCAAGTGTATCTGGAATTTTCATCAACAATCACTAGAGTGTATTTCTTTCCAGCAATGATTGGACATTAACAGGTCCAAAGAGATCCATGTAGAGAAGATGTAGAGGAGAGCTGATGGAGGAAATCTGCTTGGACTTGAAGCTAGCCCTGGTCTGTTTTCCTTTCTCACATGCTGAACAAAGAGATACCTTTGTAAAGCGAAAGTCAGGAAGACCAGTAACAAGCTTGTTGATAGATAGTTGATTCAACGTCTTGAAGTTGAGATGAGACATCACCCTTTCGGAAGTTTCCTAAAGAAGTATTCATATTGATGATGTAGACATCAGCCTTTCGAGCACCAGTGAATAACTTTTTTGTGTTTGTTCTTGACTTTGCACTTTTTCTTCGAGAAAGAAACTTTGTGATTCTTATCACATAGTTGACTGATGCTAAGAAGATTGTGCATCAAGCCTTCAACATAAGCAACTCTTTTGAACGTAGTTACTCCGTTGGTCAGGGTGCCATACCCTCGAGTTTGACCTTTACCTTTACCACCAAAAGTCATTGAAGGACCTCTTTCGTCTCAGTAGTCAGAGAGGACAGATTTTGAGTCAGTCATATGTCTTGAGCATCCACTGTCCAGGTACTAGATGCCCTTATCCTGTAAAACTTAGAGGTTAAGTTTTCTTTGGTACCCATAAGACTATGGATCCAGAGTTGTCAGTAGGTATGGTGGAGTCAGTGGCAGCTCAACTGAATTGTCAGTTTTTGTGGCTGGAGTATTGACTGAAGGAACAGTCTTGACAACCTTCTTCATTTGGCTGATTTAGCAGCCTTAGGATTTTTCTTTACCATAGCTGATTTTTCATCTTTGGTAGAATCAGGACACTTGCTCGCAATATGGTCATTTATTCCACAATGATAGGATTTTGAGAAAAAGATTTTGTGGGGTCCAGGAAGTCTTTGAACTTCAGGTGAGCAGGACCAGCACCAAGTACACCCTTGGCATCAGAAAGAGGAGGAATAGGTTTCTTCTCCTTAGCCTTCTTAATTAAGGTCGACCTTCAGTCTTGGATTAGGATTTTGAGAAAAAGATTTTGTTCCTGAGAATGATGGTCCACCGCCTAGAACTTTATTATTTTTAGGCTTGGGGTTCTTGGTCTTTGAAGGTGATACAGTTTGGATTTTTCCTTAACTGCTTTCTTTTTGCCCTTACGAGCACCTTCAGTGTGAGTGTTAGAAGAAGAAGGGATGTTTTCATGAGCATTAGAATCAGGGTTAGAAGGAACAAACATTCCATACTTAAGCATGGAGCGATCAGGTCTGGGACATCCACGAGTGAATCCAAGACCCTTTTTGTTTTTGATATTTCTCCCTGAGGCTAATATTCATCAACCATTTCAGAAGCTTCACTCCATCCTTTGATGGTGAGTTTTTTGGCATTTAACTCAGCCAAGGCTCTCTCTTTAGCAGCAAGAGCCTTTTCTCTTTCAATACAAAGAGTCTGATTTATAGAGACCTGATCTTTATAGTTTTCTTCCAGAATGGTAAGTTGTTTTATCTTTTCATGACACTCTTTAAGTTGATCACGAAGATCAATGTTCATTTTCTTAGCAGAGGTCTTACCATTTAGGGCTTTGTAGAGATCAAGGGTCAGTAAGTCTAGTTGAGTTAGACTTTTAAGAGGAACGAGAGTAGTAGGTACCTGACTGGAAGATTCAGTCGCAGAAGTAGAAGCTTCAGGAGCCTTAGTAGGAGCCTTTTCAGGGACCTCTTCTATCTTAGCCATCAGGGCTAAGGTAGGTTCCTCAATAATGGCCATTAGTGCCACTTGAGTGTCTTCCTCATCAGATGACTCATAAGAAGAGACATCATCCCAATCGAAGTCTTCTGCGATAAGACCTTTATGTACTTGTCTTTCAGTCGTTGGTATTTGGGATTCTTGGAGGAAGAGTTGGTAGAAGAAGGAACGAACTGATTTTTCTTGTACCTGCAATCATTAGCAAAGTGTCCTTTGCCCTGACAATTATAGCAGGTAGCAGTAGCCTTTTCAACAGATTCTGTTTTAGGCTTGTCAGTTAGAGTAAGAGGTTTCCTTCTTTGGAAGTTTCCCTTTTTGGCAAACTTTTTAAAGGTACAAGTTAAGAAGGCAAGAGATTCATTAAAATCTGGATCTGATTCTGATATGTCAGAGTTAGAAGATTCTAATTCAGTAATAGTTACTAAAGAAGAAGGAACAGCGACAAGAGGAACTGAATCAGAAACCAAGGCAACAGTGGTGCTTTTGGAATCTTTATTATCTCTTACGAGATTCTTTTTCAGTTTCTTCTGTTGCTCACGGTTCAGAAGAATACCGTACAACTCACTTAATGTGAGTGTCTTTATGTCTTTAGACATAGTTAAGCAGGAGGTGTAAATTTTCCAATGTTCAGGAAGAGCTTCCATGAACTTGGTAATCACCTTAGAGTTAGAGTAGACAGTACCGATAGTCTTCAGGTCAATCAGGAGACAGTTGAATCTCTGATGTATCTGAGAAAGAGTTTCATCCTTCTGGTGGATGAAGCTTTCGTACTGACGAACCAAGAATATCTTTCTTGATTCCATGAGGACTGTAGTGCCCTCATATTGAACACAGAGAGTGTTCCATATTTCTTTAGCAGAACGAAGATGACATACAGAGTGAAATACGTCATCAGGGAGTGACATGGCAATGAGAGATCGAGCCTTAGTTTCAATGCTGACAAGGCGTCTATTTTTGTCATTCCAATCAGTCACCGGCTTCACCAGTTCCCTTGCGGGTATAGCAGGTTGGCCGTTGGCAGCATGAACTGCATGGACAGTTTGTGTGGGCACATGTGGTCTATTTTCCAAGACGTATGGAATCTGGGGATCAAAACCGGATAGAAAGAGTTCCATCCTGGTTTTCTAAAGAGCAAAGTTGTCTTTGTTAAACCGTGGAGGTTTTCGAGTGGATCCGGTATCAAAGTAGTTATCCTTAGCTTGAATAGCCATGGATTAGAGAGAAGGATCACAAGATTTTTCTAAGAATAGAAGAGAGCTTGAATCTGCTCTGATACCACTTGTTGGTCCCAAAGGGTGACCTTCAAGTAAGAATTAGTGTATGGGATTATAGAAGGGAGGGGTTGAATATAATCAGACCAAATTTCACTTTTAAATTCTATGTTGTATTAACACTTTGAATTTACAGATTGTTGCGGAATAGAAAAGACTAAAGTCTAAACTAAACAATCTAAGCTTTCTTTCACTATGCACTAAAGTGAGAAGATCTAGAAAAGATAAGAAAGTGAGGGATAAAGAAAGAAAGGATTAGGGTATAAGGATGGATGAAGAAGAGGTATGGAGAACATCTTCTTCACGTTCATTTATACCCAATGCATTAAATGCTTGCAGACCTACTAACGTGTGCGTGTCACACTTCTAGAGGTCCATTGTACTATTTACTATAAACAATATCTTTTGCATGGTGTGCAAAAGAGTGCTTATATAAACTTTTGTCTTGAGGTCTGATAACTACTGAGGGAACAGTAAAGTGACTGTCCTTGTGTACTTTTGTGTCAGTAAAGGCGTGTAATCCTTTTGTGCATTAGACTAAGACATTATACTAATCCTTCAGGATCAGGATACTGATTAGTGAAGAAGACCCTGATACTGATGATGATCAGGGGTCACTGTATCCTGATGGTTCTTCAGGATTGTCATACGAATTTGATCAGCCTGCTATCACTGAGTTTCGTCTTAAGATCACGAGCATGCTGTTCCTGTCATCAGCTAATTCTCCGACTTCGCTGATGGTTCTTTGAGTATGATCTTAATGTCTTCAGAAGGTCTTCACTTCGATGGTCAGGATCAGTAGTCTTTAGAACAGACTCGTTCAACTCCTGATCCTGATCCTGATCCTGGTGATTTTAATTACAAGTTACAACATAAATAAAAAGGAATAACACTGAACAATCTCAGTGATAATTCCTCAAGCTATAACAGGAAGTAAAGACCTATTCACTAAAAAAAGTAACAGGATCATTATCATGTCATCAGGTCTTAGGAGAGCTGGATCAACAGTTGTTCTTGGTTGTCCTCACATTCGCAATGAAAGATGAGTTTTCATTTGAACCTGCCCATATATATATATATATAGGGAGGTTCATACAAGAACCATCCTATTTGTATGAATAAATGAACTAAATTTGTTTCACATGTGATGTGGGCCCATGTGGGACCCACCTATGATTTGTGAACAAAATCTGTGAGTCCTTGATTCAATCCACCATGAGTTTAAACTTGATCTCAAACCACGAATTTTACTTTTAATTCATAAACAAAACTAATACACGTCTCTCTCTTTCTTCTCTCTCTCTCTCTCTCTCTCTCTCTCTCTCTCTCTCTGTGTGTGTGTGTCCATCTCTTTGTATCAAACCCTACATTTTGCAAATGAGCTTCCCTTCCTTTATATACCCCTTGAGAGGTATTTACAGTATTATCCCTCCTACTTTGAACATTTTACATCCTTACAAACTAAACAAAGTTTACACTTTAAACTTAACTTGAATAAACTTTACATTTTTATACCCTAACAATCTCCCCATTTGTACTCAAGTTGGAAATAAACAACTATAACAGAAACTTGTAGTCGGCAACAATCTTCATAGACTTTACTTCTTCAGAATCGGCAACATTCAACACTTGTCATCAACAAATCTCTTTACATTGAGCAAGTAACAATCTTCAATACAACTTCGAACAACTTTATCTTGAAACCTCTTGTCTTTAATGTAACAACCCACATTTCAATAAATCCTTCAATTCCTATTAAGAATAAAAAATTCGACCAAAACGGTTACCACAATGTCAAGTGGGTAAATCCGACAAATATGTTTACGTCACATAAAGTGGAACTAACAACTAAGAGTTCTAATAAAAGTATAACAACTAAACTAGTAACTCGGATCTCTATTTGCCAACTCGAATCGCACCTCAACTCTTCCCTTTTCCCTTTTGAAGACCCGGCTATAAAACCTTTTCCTGAAAATGGTTTTAAAACATTTGAAAAAAAACGAGGTTAGACTGTAAGATCTAGTGAATTCCCTACATTTTAATGAAATCATCAAACAATTCAAATCCACCTGTATGGCCCAATAGCACACCAAAACAACAAGGACCGAGAGGGAGCACAGAGGCCTAAACATGCAGGGACCAAGTCCATGCATCCCATATGGCAATTACCCACGTGTATGAAACGGATTCAAGACACTCCCAAAAGATCATGTAGGGACCAAGTCCATGCATCCTATATGATTTAACTAAGGGACCAAGTCCATGCATCCCATAGTATTAATACCTACCTCTGTACAAACTCCCGTCCATCACATAATCAATCACATTAATCATGTATCGCATTTCATATCGATAAAGTAAAATGAAAACATTTGAAGCATTTATAAATACAATAAGCATGCATGCATTCGATTCGAGTTCAAACATCAAGAGAAAACATTAAACCATCTTCAGCGCATTAAAAACATTTATAAACATTTTATAGTTTGAGTGAAAGCGCAAGGGAACTCACCTCGTTAGGTTAAGTTAAACCTATTTTTCATCCGATTTGCGCAGTTTCCTTATTACCTAGATAAATCATTCTTAACCACTAAATTAATTAAATAACTCTAAACAAAATATTCAAACAACCCTTTAACTTTTCCAGCCCACTAAGAATCATCCAAAACGGATTTAAAACCAACTTTATACAAAATTTTGAAGAACCTATTAATAAATCCCGTCATAGAATTGAGCGGTGCTACTAAACTCAATTTTTGACCTTCTTACCATAGTTGTCAGTAACGAATAACGCAAAATAACGATGGCTTACTGATATGTTACATAACGAATAACGATAAATATCGACAGTTATGTATAAAATAACGATATTTTTTAAAATATACATCATATATTTATATATTAATATATTACCTTGAACGTCTCAAAAATCATATATATTATAGAACAAAACATAATAATAAGCGTCTTAAGTCTTAATCTATTATATATAATAGATAACAAAAATACCAAATTTCCCTTGTAAGTCTTAAATCTTAATCTAAATTTCATATTCGGGCTCATCTTCATCCGATCCTGACACACACTTTTTATACACCTAAGCGTCGTGTTCTTCTTCACTTTCTTCACCAAAGTCAAAATCTTCTTCATCTACTAAATGACGACCTCTCTTTCTAGATGTGGAAGTCTCGGCACCCCTTCTAACGGGTGCCGCCGATGTAGATGTCCCGCCACCCCTAGGTTGCCACTCTTTCTTGTCACATAAAGTGGTTCATCCACAACGGTGGTCCACGTCAAATCTTCAACTTTGTGCACCATGTCATCTTCTTCATCCTCCAAAACTTCCATCAACCACTCATGTGGATCTTGAACATTTGTATCGTCCAAGATGATTGGGTCAATTGTGTCACGAGCGTCATGTCTCCTCCTCAAAGCACGGTTATACTTAATGTATACCAAATCATTTAACTTTTGTTGTTCCAATCGATTTCTTTTCTTGGAATGAAGCTACATAAATGAATACAACTATTAGCATATATTATATAATTATAAATAATAATATGGTACAAATAAAATATTACTTACATGTTCAAATACACTCCAATTACGCTCACAACCCGATGAGTTACACGTAAGACTTAGTACCTTGACCGCAAACTTTTGTAGTGTAGGTGTTTCGGCTCCATATTGCGCCCACCACTCCGCCGGTGCAAGTTTTGATCTCATTTTAATTGCAATGAGATTCTTAAAAATCCCTTGTGCGGCTCTATATATAGGAAGCTCGGAATGGATTGCCTCCTCCTCAACCTCATTCAACGCCAACCTGTGAATGCAAGCAAACAACCCCTTAGTCACCTCATGATCAAAAGCAATATTTGGGTCGTTATAAAACAACGCCGGATTTAAATAATGTCCGGCCGCGTGCAAAGGTCGATGTAATTGCAAAGTCCATCTCTTGTCAATGATGGTAAAAATTTCTTCATATTTATCCACCTTGTTATGAAAAAAGTTGGCAATACACTCCTTTGCCCGATCCATCACTTCATAAATATATCCCATAGGAGGCTTTCTTTCCCCGTCGACCAAACGAAGCACTCCATATAATGGCAAACCCACTTTCACCGCAATATCTATATTGTTCCAAAAGGTTGGCAACAATATAGTGTTAGCTATTTTCTTTCCACCCGCCTCTTTTGTAAATTTGCTCTTTGTCCACTTTTCAGAAGTAAACATTTTTCTCAAACTCTTTTTGTGAGTCTGAAAACAATTTAACGTGATAAAAGTCGTGGCAAATCGGGTCTTCGCGGGCCTAACCATGTCCCTTTCCCCGGTGAAATCTCGCATCATATTTAAGAGCAATGTCCGGTTGTAAATATATGTGTTCACCGAAATTGCCCTTTCAAGCGCTTTCTTAAGATGCGGCAACTTATAGATGTCTTCCAACATCAAGTCAATGCAATGGGCCGCACATGGGGTCCAATAAATGTGTGGATACTTTTCTTCCACGAGTTTACCTATATTATGATATTATCAATTAATAATTGTATCTTGAAGTAATAAACAATAACAAAAAGTTTGTTGTTATTTATAAACTTACCGGCTAAAACGTTGTTACTCGCACTATCGGTAACAATTTGAACAACATCATCCGGGCCGACTTTTTGAATGAATTGGTCAAATAATCTGAACAAATTATCACCCGTATGAGAATAGCTCGAAGCATCGACAGACTCTATAAACATACTCCCTCGAGGAGTATTAACTAAGAAGTTAATAAGTGCTCTTCCTTTTCGATCCCTCCATCCATCCGCCATCAATGAACATCCAAACGTCTTCTTCTCAAGCTCATTTTCTTTCAAAAGCTTCTTTGTATGTTCCTTCTCAAACTTCAACATAGGAACTCGTGCTTCATGATAGCTAGGTAGCTTCAAATCTACGCCATATTCGGCAATTGCTTGAAATGCGGGCTTTAAACTATCATACTTCACCGCGTTGAATGTGTTAGAATGTATAGTTAATGTATAGCAAGCCCATCTTAGGCCCATGGGCTTGGCCCTTTTCCTTTTCCTTTTCCTTGTATATATATAGGGTAGTTTACCCCTTTTGTTGATACACTTTTCATAATCAATACAATCAATCTTTCAACCCTTTCTATTTCTAACATGGTATCAGAGCTTTAGGCTCCTTAATCACCTTCATCAATCCCGAGTTGGGATTCTTCAAATCCGAGTCGGATTTTCTTATTTTCCGAGTTGGAAAATCCGTTTTCCGAATCGGGAAACCCGTTTTCCGCGATCTTTTCCGCACCCGTTTTCCGCATCCGTTTTCCGAGTTGGAAAATCCGTTTTCCGAATCGGGAAACCCGTTTTCCGCACCCGTTTTCCGAATCGGAAAAGACCGTTTTCCGCACCCGTTTTCCGAGTTGGAAAATCCGTTTTCCGAGTCGGAAAACTCGTTTTCCGCACCCGTTTCTCACATCCGTTTTCCACATCCGTTTTCCACACCCGTTTTCCACATCCGTTTTCCACATCCGTTTTCCTCACCCGTTTTCCACATCCGTTTTCCACATCCGTTTTCCTCACCCGTTTTCCTCACCCGTTTTCCACATCCGTTTTCCTCACCCGTTTTCCACATCCGTTTTCCACATCCGTTTTCCACATCCAGTTTTCCACATCCGTTTTCCACATCCAAAAAAAAAAAAAAACCCAAGTTGGGATTCTTTCTTGTTTCTCTTTTCCCAAGCCGATTCCGAGTTGGAAATCTTTTGATTCCGAGTCGGGATACGCTTTCCCTAGTCGAAACTCTGCCCGAGTTGAGATTCCCTTGTCAAGTTTTACTTACTCTCTCATCATGACACCCAACCTCAGTCATTTTCAACCCCAATCCACCACTTCAAATGGATCCGTGTCACTGGATCCGTCACAAAAAGGTGTACTTATGCAACTCCTGCGTCAGAATCAACATCTTATGCAACTTTTGGTGCGTCGACAACTTATGCAACAACCAATGTCTTGGACCATGGAAATGCATTATCCGCGATCGTCTACCTCGGATCACTTCTGGATTTTTGATTCTGGCTGCTTTAACCACATGTCACCATATCCCGCCGGGTTCATCACTAAGCAGCCATCTCCGCATCCTACTGTTCGCACAGCGGACCTTACTCCCAAGCATGTACTATTCAGTGGGAATTATTCTACTGACCTGATTCAGTTACCCGAGGTACTGCATGTACCAGGACTAGCGATAGGGCTAGTCTCTCTTACCCAGCTTCAGGAAATGGGTCTACTCATATCTTTTGATTTCTTTGGTTGTGCTATACAAGATCCAAAGACTAAGCAGATTCTTGGAAAAGGCCGTAGAGTTGGACGGACTCTTGAAGTCATATATCTTCGCTTACCTTTGTCCTCGTCACATACAAACCTTGCTGCGCCAATTTCCACAACTTCCTCCTTTGATCTCTGGCATGCTCGCCTAGGACACTTGTCATCGGCCAGAATAAAACTATTAGCTAACTCTGGTGTTCTAGGTAACGTCACTTCCAATGAAGTTTCCTGCTTATCCTGTAAACTTGGTAAACACCATGCTCTACCTTTTGAACTCAATGACTATACATCCGTATCTGCCTTTGACCTTATCCATTCCGATGTCTGGGGACCGGCACCACATCCATCTATGGGTGGACACAGGTACTTCGTTATCTTCATTGATGATCACACACGCTTCACCTGGATATATCTTATGAAGCACCGCTCAGAGCTACCTCAACTCTACATTAACTTTGCCCGCATGATACAAACTCAGTTCTCAAAACCCATAAAGATTCTTCGAGCTGATAACGCTATGGAATACAAAGAATCTTCTCTCATCGCCTTTCTTCGATCTCAAGGCACTATCTCACAGTACTCTTGTCCGGGTACCTCTCCCCAAAATGGTCGCGCTGAACGCAAACATCGACATATCCTTGATACTGTCCGCACTCTCCTTGTCTCTGCCAAGTGCCCTGAACGCTTCTGGGGAGAAGCTGCCTTCACTGCTGTCTATACCATCAACAGACATCCCACGCCCGTACTCCAACACAAATCGCCCTATGAAGTTTTACATGGAGTCCTTCCTACTTATGAACTTCTCAAGGTTTGGGGATGTGCATGTTTTGTTCAATTGCAACCTCATGAATATACCAAACTTGAACCTCGTGGCAGACTATGCCTTTTCCTTGGATATGGCATTGAACACAAAGGCTATCGCTGTTGGGATCCAATCTCCAAACGCCTACGAATCTCTAGACATGTCACCTTCTGGGAAGATGTCCCTTTTTATGACATGCCAAACTCAGAGCCCAGTATCACTCATCATACCCCTTTCTTTACTGACCCCTCTCTCTCTTTGGATACTCCATTCACCACCCCGATCCCTACTCCTGTTTCTGACTCAACTGCAACGACCTCTGATCCTTCGCCACCTGTTCCAACTCCCTCGACTCCACCTGAGTCGCCTGCTGAATCTACTGATCCTGGACCCTCGACGTCAACAGCTGTTCGCCGTTCCGACCGGGTGAGACAGGTTCCCGCTCATCTTCGTGATTATCACTGTTATGCTACATTGTTATCACATCATGAACCTACTTCCTACAAAGAAGCATCTTCGAGTTCACATTGGCAAGCAGCTATGCAAGAAGAACTTCGAGCTCTCGCAAAGGCTCAAACATGGGACTCTATTCCGCTACCACCTGGGAAACGACCCATCGGCTCTAAATGGGTCTTCAAGATCAAAACCAAGTCTGATGGATCGATTGATCGGTACAAAGCCCGTCTAGTGGCCAAGGGCTTTAATCAGGAATATGGCATCGACTATGAGGAGACCTTTGCTCCTGTTGCGCGTGTAACGTCTGTTCGCAGTCTGCTGGCCATCGCAGCTACCAAAAACTGGCCTCTGTTTCAAATGGATGTCAAGAATGCATTCCTGAATGGGGATCTGTCTGAAGAGGTTTACATGACTCCTCCTCCGGGTGTCTCTCTTCCCTCCGGCCATGTATGTCGTCTCCGCAAAGCCCTGTATGGTCTCAAACAGGCTCCTCGTGCATGGTTTGAAAAGTTCAGCAACACGGTGCTTTCATTGGGTTTCTCTGCCAGCAACTATGATTCAGGCCTGTTTACCCGTACCACTGCCGCTGGAAGCATCCTACTTCTCCTGTATGTGGATGATATGATTATCACTGGTAGTGACTCAACTGGTATAGCCTCCCTGAAACAGTCACTCAGCTCTGCTTTCGAAATGAAAGACCTGGGCAAACTTCACTACTTCCTTGGACTTGAGGTGCTCTCCGACGTGTCAGGCACCTATCTCTGTCAAGCAAAGTACATCTCCGACCTTCTCTCCAAGGCTGGCCTCTCGGATACCAAGGTGGCATCTACACCTTTGGAATACAATCTTCATCTGACACCAAGTGCCGGTACACCCCTACAAGATCCTACTCGCTACCGCCAACTAGTGGGTTCTCTTGTCTATCTCACTGTCACTCGCCCAGACATCGCATACGCTGTTCATACTGTTAGTCAATTTATGGCTGCTCCGCGTTCCGACCACTACGCCGCTGTCCTACGGATTCTGCGATATTTGAAAGGCACAATGTTTCATGGCCTATATTTCTCCTCCACTTCGTCCTTAGTCCTGCGTGGCTTCTCTGATGCTGACTGGGATAGCGATATGACTGATCGTCGCTCTACTACCGGGTACTGTTTCTTCCTTGGCGATTCTCTCATTTCATGGCGCAGCAAGAAGCAATCTCTCACCGCCCGGTCTAGTACAGAAGCTGAATACCGGGCTCTCGCGGACACTTCTCAAGAACTTATCTGGCTCCGCTGGTTACTCTCGGACATGGGCGCACCGCAGAAATCGCCTACTCCGTTATGGTGCGACAACAATAGTGCCATCCAGATCGCTCACAACGATGTTTTTCATGAGCGCACGAAACACATCGAGATTGATTGCCACTTCGTTCGTCAACACGTTGTGCGCAACACCATTCGCCTTCACCCTATTTCGACTCTCGATCAACCAGCCGACATCTTCACCAAAGCTCATCTGCCAGGACGGTTTCGAGAGCTTGTTACCAAACTCAATCTGTCTCATTCCTCCCCAGATTAAGTTTGAGGGGGGTGTTAGAATGTATAGTTAATGTATAGCAAGCCCATCTTAGGCCCATGGGCTTGGCCCTTTTCCTTTTCCTTTTCCTTGTATATATATAGGGTAGTTTACCCCTTTTGTTGATACACTTTTCATAATCAATACAATCAATCTTTCAACCCTTTCTATTTCTAACAGAATGGAATACCCGCATCGTACATCCAACGATAAAACTTTTGTATCGCATTAAGTCTTAGCTTTTTTGTGCTTCTTTGTGTTGAGAGCTTCCCATAACGTTCCCCCCTTTCTTTCCCACTTGACCGGACGACATGTAGTACAAATTGATAGGCCCTTTCACCTTTGTAGATGTATTCGCCGTTGCTTGCTTCTTTCCTTTAGCTTGAATTTGTCCCTTAAGTTCATCTTCATCTTCATCATCATCCTCGTCCTCATCTTCTAACTCGACAACCTCATCGAAGTGGGGTATCTTATTCGCCGCTTCTTTCTTTTCCTTCTTTTTCTCAAAAAGTTCTTTGAACATTTGAGATACATCATCCAAGACCTTTTTACATTTCTTTATATTACGGTCATCCCCCACAAGGTGATGTTTAAGTCTAGTAATTCCGGCCCAACAAATTTTACCACAAAAGTGGTATTGGATGCTATTTTTGGTTCCTTCAATAAAAGTCCCGTATTGCCACCCCAGATTATTTTTTATCTCTACCCATCTTTATATGATCATCAGAAATAAAAAAAAAACCTTAGTTTACTATTTATTTGAACATAAAAATGAGAAATCAGAAATCAGAAGGTAGAGCCAAATTAAGATTGTTGATCAGAAATCAGAAGGTAGACCAAACTTCAGATAAGAGATTGAGATTGCTGATTATCTTACTTGTCGCCGGAGGTAGAGCAAGCCAGCAAGGTCACCGGAGCAGATCAAGGTCGCCGAAGCCGAGTAGAGCAGGGTCGCTGGAGGGAGCAAGGTCGCGGGAGGGAGAGAGGTCTGAGAAAATTTGAATCGACGTATGTGGGGGCATGAAGTGTTTTACCGTTTATAAGTAAACAAAGGTAAAACCCTTATTTTTACAAAATCAAAAAATAAATAAAAAATACAAAAAAAAAATAAAAAAACCTAATAGTTATCGTTATAATAGCAATATCGACACTTTATCGATATCGTTATCGATATCGATATTTTGCGATATTGACAACAATGCTTCTTACAGTCTGAATCAGCTCTTCCTCAAAAGAGGACGTCGATACAGTTCCAGGGACATATTACACGCCTCAAACCGATGTACGAGCGATTTAATACGATTTTTACAAGATCTGGACAGCAACTAAAAGAAACCCAAAAACCCCAAATCAATCTCAAGTCATATTCTATCATTATGAAATCAAAACCCAATAATATTTATGGATTAAACACCAATTCTACAATGCATTTTATCCAAAATCACCCATAAAGGGTTTTTTCATCAAATCAACCATACAATAACCCATCCCTTAATTATTTGCATCAAACCTAACTAAATTAATAAGAAATAAGATGTAATAAATCATTGATTTCAATCCAATCATTATCCAACAAAAAAACTCAATGAAATCAAGGACCTAGATAATCAAATCTTAACAAAGTAATTGATAAAATCCATTAATGGAGGTCTAAATCAAAGAGATGAATGACATACCTCATGGAGATGCTTCCAATTGATTCAAAGTGCCCAACTAGTAGTCTTCTTTCTTCTTCAATGTCTCTCCCAAGATCTTAACACACACACACCAATGCTTTGATTTCTCCCAAAACACATACTACACCTTTTCACTCTCCCATGAAATGAGAAAAAGGAGCCCTAATTCATATATACACATGGGCCCTAAAAGCCCAACTCCATATTCTAAGCCTTGAGAATATAAAAGCCCAAATTTTATATTACCAATCACTTAAGTTTTACTACCGGTAAATTTCGGAAATTACGGTTATTACATTTAATATCATCAAGAAACTTCAGAATTACTTCTCATTTTATCGAAAAAATACAATCTTCTTTTTTACCATAAATCTCCTCGTTTATATCTCCCCTTTTATCATAAATGGACTATCTCCCATGAAGAATAAGTTTTCAATGAACTCAAGTTGAATCAAAATTCACATCCTTTGAACCAACCAAATATCAAACTCCAGATATTTTCTCCTAGTCAAACTTCAGAAAATAAACCAACTCGTTTTCTCCAGGAATCATCAAACTCTTTTCGGTTTACCTTCATAAAAATTTGACACTACGTGTACTAAACTTTAATCAGGAAATCATTTACCTTCAAATCAAATCAATCTTCAAACTTTTATCATCATTCATAAACAACAACTTTCAAACCTTCAGTTTTTACTTGACATTTCTTCAAAATCTTCGAAAAATAGGAACTTTGAAAACTTGAACAACTTGGAAAAAACTTCCCATCTTGACTTTTCACATATTTGAAGAATCTCTTCAAAACATGAAATTTTCATCACATACAAGATAAAATTCAACTTGAACTTTGAACAACTTTCTTCAAATGTTTTGACTAACCAACTTTCCTCAATTTTAAATGACCAAACTTTCACCGACTTTGATCTTCTCTCAAACATTTCACCAATACATGTATCAATCATTTATAAACTTCTCCTCCTATTTGATGAAAAACGACTTTTTCAACTAATCAATATGTGAAATGATTAATCTTTGAAACAAATATCAACCAAATCCTAACAATTAGTCTAATCAATCACAACCTTCTTCTGATAAGAATACCTTCTAAACCACCTTCTAAGAATGAGAACCATCCGTCAATTCCAAAAATTACCCGAATCTTTTCAAATTCAGACATAGAGTGGTAACCCTGAATCAACATATGAAACAGTTAGAATGTCTGTAAGTAGGACAACGCCACTTAGTACAATGGATATACTTTATAAAGGTATTTATTGATGTTCACCCCGCAGGACTTCCATTCAATCCTCGAAATACCGATGTATTTCTATGAATGTTCCGACAAAGAAACATATTTTTTGTGTGCAAAGTGTAGAAAGAATTAGCATAAAATGCTATAAAAAGGCTCAACATAATAAAAAACATATTCATTGACTCAATTGTGAAAGAAATGAAGTTCAAAGGCAGAGCAACTTCCTTCTTTTTCAATATCAATTTTCCGAATGAAAATCTAATCGATTTTATGCTAGTCCCCGTGCTGAAATGAAACATTTTCTTATTGAGATGAAAATGAGTAGCTGGTGGGGTTGAATCGAGAGTTGGTGTTGGGCTTTGCCTTATTTTAATATCAGTCCCATAGAACGTGAACCTATAGATTATGTGGTTGCCCGACTTATAAATGGTTGGTATAGAGTTCTATTTTTCTTTTAACTCTGTTCTCACACACTTTAATTCTTTTACTCATCCCTACTTCTAAGCAAGCTCCCATATTCCATTTTTCCACTCTAACACCCTGAGAATAACTCAACCGAATGAGTTATCTCCCCCACTCTTTGATAGAGACCCTTCATCCCTCATTTCTCCCAAGGACAACTTCTTGGGTAGTCCATAGAAGTTCTATGTAAGCTCACTCCTCGTGAAATATGTATCCTAATCATGAAATTCAATGATTCATAGGTTGAATCATATAGCCTTTGATAAACAATACATGAGCCAAAAGATTTCTCCAAACAAGTATAGATGTTGAATGAATATGAAATATGTAGAATTGTTTAAGAAAACTTGTTTCATCCGATGGTATTGTCGAAGGTAATGGTTAGTTCCTCTATGGATTTTTTGGTCCGCCTTGGGGCCTGTCCTTGGCTTGGTTTCTTTGTAGGGTGTTTTCTGCCCTCCTTTTCTTGTTTTTAATATCATTGCCGGGTTTCCTTAAAAAAAGGTAACGGTTTAGAAAGATAGGAAAATATCTATATGAACGATATATAGATATGTCTTTTTGAACATGGTGTATTGACTGATCAAACGAACGCTTAAATGCAAATTGGAATTTCTAATGAGTGTATTACCACCGAATAAATGGGTCTTTTAGAGACATTGTAATAACTAAAACAATAAGAACATAAACCGGTGTGTATGAATACTTGAACAATATATGAAAAGATAATACACAAGTATTAATCTTTAGAAACAAACGATTTAGAAAACATTCGTCAATTCCTCAAAATATGAAAACATTTAAAATTCACTTCTAGATTCATGAAAAACACTTTAACAACAGAGAAGTGATTTGAACATTTATGGAAGTTGTTTTCATACTTGAAAGTTGTTCGTCTTTCAAATATGTGCTTATTTCATACTGTAGATATTCATATAAAACCTCCTCAAAATGTGAATTACCTAAAAAAAACCAAATAAAAGATATTGGTATTCATTTATTAACTGAATCCTCATTAGTTAGTAGCTCCCTCTCAAAAATATATCATGCATCAATTAAAACTGGAATGACCTCTTATTGTTTTTATTTACTTCCCCTCAAACAAAAAAACACACTTTATTAACAGAAAAACATGAGAAACAAATGTAGAAAGAAAAAAATACAAAGAATTTTTTTTTGAAAGTACTATATCAAGTTTTCAGAGTACGCATACCAAGCATGGTGATAAGAAAATTAAAACTCTTTTCATCCAAAGCTTTAGTAAACAGGTTTTCTAACTGAAATTCAGTATTTACAAAATAAAGTTCTATCGTACCTTTCTCTACATGATCTTTGATAAAATGATATTTAATGTCTATGTGTTTGGTCTTCGTGTGTTGGACTCAATTGCAAGAGATAGCGATCGCGCTCTTTTAATCACAGTAAATCGGGATCATGTCGAATTTGAATCTGTGATCTCTTAAGTAGGTACGCATCCAAATTATCTGTGGACAATAGCTTGCTGCAGCCACATATTCAGCTTCACCCATTGAAAAGTGATACACAGTTTTACCAAAACAACCACCAGGGAACGTTGTCGCAAGTTTTGTTGTTCACATGACTTTGAAGTTCGAGCGACTTTCACGCTAGTTTATCAAGCATGGAAACTAACGCACACGTATTAGGCAATTTTTATCTCTTTGTAGCTAGGAAAAACAAAACCCGGGTTCTAGCTAAGAAATAACAAAAGTAATAAATAAAATAATAACACAAAAGGAAAGAACATACAAGAACCCGGGTTTTGTTCAAGCTCCTAGGTTGTAATAAGAACCTGTGACTGGACAAGAACCTATCTCCTACAGTGGAGATTCCTATAAAATCCAAAGAAGAACCCTAAGAGAAACCTCCATTATGGATGCTCTTATCTAGTGATATGTTATTATTAGAACCCAAATGTTTTAACATTAACCCAGGTTCTTGTATACTTTCAGACACGAATCTACATTGTCCAGCATGGTGTGTGTGGACCCGTATAAATTTTTTTTTATAGTTATACCCTCTAAAATTACAAAAATGGCCCCACAAGAAGTCAAGAATAATAGACTTACACCTTACAGTTTTCAGTTTTTATTAAGTAGGTTAAGTAAATAATTAACATAAACTAAATAGAATTTCACGTCTGATATTGATCGACATCATCTATTGGTCTCCCTCTTTTCCAATTACCGTCGATAACATATTATCTGATCCATAACAAATTTCTTTTGACTAGTTGTCTATTTTTTCAACTGACTCATTTTATCACATGTTGGACCCCAGTATGTTTGAATCCTAGATTTACCACTAATAACTTTCATTTTTTTACTTTTTTTTATTTTTTTACTTTTTGGTTATTTCTTAACATTTTGTTTTAATAAATCCATAAAACATATATGTTAAAATGAGAGAGAGAGAGAGAGATAGATAGATAGATAGATAGATAGATAGATAGAGGGGGGGGGGGATAATCATTTACAACCACATGAAGTTTTACAACTGTGCAACCCATCTAAAACCATTCATTTTAGTTGATTCATCATATTTTCATGGGTTCTTTTAATGTATTTAATTGATTTCATCGAATTTCTGCAACAGATGTCGTTGCATATAACGGTTTATGTGATGTATCATGTGCAAGTGACAATCCGTGCACATCTATATGTATTGATAGTGATAATTCCATGCACATCTATATGCATTATATGTATGGTTATTGTATGAAATCGATAATCATTGATAAATCAGGTAATCAATCATAATGAATTGGCTAAAAACGAATGATTTTAGATGAGGTTGCAAGGTTTCAACATTTTAGAAGGTTGTATTTGATTATCAATCTCTCACTCTCTCTCTCCCTATATATAGGTAACTTCTAGAGAGGACCAACTAATTCTTAATAACTTGAGGACAGATCTAAGTCTTTCATCTGAAAATGGGCATGAAGGGTATTGATCATCATTTTGCAAAAAAAGTTCACGGTTCATTCATAATATGAAACTTCAGATTTATATTATGAAACTTTAGATTCATATTATGAAACTTGATATTCATATTATGAAACTTGATATTCATAATATGAAACTTCAGATTCATAATATGAAAATCAGATTCATCTTATTAATTTTTAGATTCATAATATGAAACTTGATATTCATAATATAAAATTTCACTAGATGAAACTCAGATTCATAATATGAAACTTCATATTCACCTTATGAATCTTCAATAGATGAAATTCAAATTCATCTTATGAATCTTCCAAATACTCTTGTAAAATTAAAACCAACATATAATACACATATAAACACGGAATTCATCTAAGTAGCTGAAATAAATCCAGAAAATCAGAATATCTACAAACCTAAATATCCTCAATTTAACGATCAAACACATAGTGATTCCAAAACAAGCACATAGATCACAAAACGACAATTGAATCAGAAACCTTAGAACATTCAAATTGCGATCGGATCGAGATTTCAAAAAATCCATCCGTCGAGATCGAGATTTTGAATGAAATTAAATAGAAAACAAAATCAGATCCAGATTCTTCAGCAGCGTTGGTGTCGTTTTATAATTTCCGACGAGGGTAATGGCGGGTGATGGCATCGTTTGGATTTGGTGGAGGTCGTTTTCTATTTTTCGGCAAGGGCAGCGTCGGGAGGCAGGCGGCAGCGTCGTTTGGATATGGTGGAGGTCGTTTTGTATTTTCCAACGAGGGCAGTGGCTGGTGACGACATCATCTGGAACTGGTGGAGGTAGATGGATATGACAGTGGAGGAGAGGAGGACGCCCGTGGTGGCAGTGGTGGCGGAGGCATGTGGAGAAGAAGGCGGCGACGATGGCTCTAGTGGTGGAGGAAGGTGGAGAATGAGAAGGAGAAAGGAGGCGGTGGTAAAGAAGAGGGATGAGGTCAAGAAGAGGGTTAGGTGGTTATTGAGTTTTAAAATACCCAAAATACCCTTTTGGGTATATATTCAAGTGTGGGATCATAAAAACTAAAGAAATTGTTACCATAGTCTTCTTGTATTATCAACCCTTGATCAAAATTGATTGATGGTATAAAATTGGTCCTCAAGTTTACAAAAAATAAAGGGTTTTCATTTGATTATCGTTCTATATATATAGGGTTAGGTTCAAACGTGAACTCAATTTTGGCAGTAAACAAAAAAGACCACTAAAATCGCGTCACATGGCAATATTCACTTTGAATATCATGCAATATTTAGACTGAATAAAACTTAGGCGCCTTCATTCACTCTTAATAATGCATGATATTCAAAGTGAATATTGCCACTTGGCGCAATTTTAATGGTTCTCACGTTCACAATAAAAAATGAGATTTCATTTGAACTTTCCCCTCTCTCTCTCTCTGTATATATATATATATATATATATATACAGAGAGAGAGAGAGAGAGAGAGTCAGGTTCAAATGTGAACTCAATTTTGGTTGTAAACGTGAGGACGAATCTCAGCCACACATCTTCGGTTACGGTGGACGTAATCACGGATGATTGACGCAATTCATGGGAGGGTGGAGATTATTAAAGGAGAGGACTCGGTCAAAGCCGCCTTTATTGACCGGATGAGTGGCTGAGATTCGTCCTCATATTCACAACCAAAATTGAGCTCACATTTGAACTTTCCTCTATATATATACACCCTCATAACCCTCCATATGGATAGTATGCACTTGTGCATACACAAAACTTTTAATAAGCACTTGATGCACAGATGGATAATGCATTTGTGCACAAATGCATACGGTTCATATGCTGGGCTATGAGGGTGATTCTCGGTTTTTCCTTTTTTTAAGTTTTATATAATTACATATATATTGTAAATCAAAAATATGGAAAGTAAGGTTATTGGCATAACACAAAGTTGGTGTTTCTAGTCCCGGAGTATATTATTATTGTTGATATTCCGGAAGACGTGGTGATGAGAGGATCTTCCGAATATGCTTTGCATCTAGTAGGTTTTTTTGTGGGTGCTAATATGAATTTTAGGGAAGTTAATTTTAATCTTCGTCGGATGTGGAGGCAATTTGATATTGGAGATATCTTGTTGGGTGATAATGGCTTTTGGTTCTTTAAATTTAAGAGTGAATCGGGAATGCAAAAAGTTGTTGATAATGGAACTTGGCTTGTGAATGGTGTTCCGTTGTTTGTTCGGGAATTGAGGCCGGGATTGACTTGACAAAAATTTAAACCAGAAAAAGTTTC